>JBAJNP010002036.1:0-23645 GCA_036877545.1 Yasuhikotakia modesta | reverse complement strand
TGTGTGTGTGTGTGTGTGTGTGTGTGTGTGTGTGTGTGTGTGTGTGTGTGTGTGTGTGTGTGTGTGTGTGTGTGTGTGTGTGTGTGTGTGTGTGTGTGTGCTCGAGTTGTATGGGTGCCTTCTTATTAAAGTTAACAAAAGGATAATTATGTGTTTACTTGATAATTTTGATGAGTTGGTGTTTAGAAAATCATAGTGGAAATGACAACTAGACAGAAAATGGCTCTACAAGGCTCCTGTGATGCACACTGTGTCCATCTCTCTCTCCTCCTGTAAAGGTCACGGGTGAGGAAATGTGTTGATGACACTCATAACCAATCATATCTGTCATGAAGTGAGTCACAGCGGGTGTTTGTGGCAGAGAAACTGGTTCAGCCCACACATGTGCTGTGAATGCCGCCTACAGGAGCAAGTAGCATGAGTCTGAAAAAAGAAAGGAATTGCTGAAAGTTTTTAAATGTTTCTCAAAGACGACAGCAACAGAAGAATATGTTTCTTTATGCTTTTTATATGAAGTTTTGCTATTCTGTATACTTTAATGAACAAAATGCTTCAAAGGTGAAGTGGATGAAATATTTCATCAGTATCTTCAGAACTTTAGGCAGGTTAAATGAAAAGTCACTCAAGTACTGTGATGTGCATCCAAACAGAACAAAAACAACACGTGGAAAGTCAGCATCACAACAAATTGTTTGGCCAAACCCTGTAACATCTCTCACTATAAACTGCATCAGCCCCTGTGAACAGCGCTGGGTGATGTCATTGGCAGGGCGCATTGACTGTCTGAGGTGATGCAATTAAGGGGATGAGAACACACAGAGGAAAAGCTGTGTACATACAGAGGGATGTAGAACAATGAGCAGGGCAAGCCCTATTCAGGCCCACGTTTCTCAAGCACTGGCCTGGGGTCTCCCCCAAGCCTCCAGAAGGGCTTTTGAGAGGGATCCTTGGGTGGAAAGAGGCTGGTTTATGTTCGCATGAAAGTGTGTGACCAGAGATGGACAGAATGTGTTGCTAGGATGTGGCAAAGTGGCTCTGAAGGACCCAACTCTTGTTGTTTGCGTAAATCGATGTGTCAGGCAATTATACAGAATGACATCTCAAAGGATGGCTAATGGGGGTAGGCAGAGACTTGCTCGTCTCACTAAAATATACATGCAGCTTTAGCAATGCTTGCTAAGTGCTAATCACATATCAGCTGAAGAGTGTGGGCTTATTACTGTGTGGCTAAGACTGAATTCTCCACATTGAATAATTTAAATGTGAAAAAAGTAAAACTGTTACTTAGTTAAAAAGTTAAAATTAACAAATGGCAAAACATTTAATGTAAATTAAATGTAAACATTTATGAGTTTAAAATGTTTTTAATTAAACATTTTACGTGTTTTAACAAAAGTGTGTAAAAAAATATCTTGTAAATATCGAAAACATCTAATTTAACCATTAGTAAGTTACTATAGTACAATAGAGAATGTAGTACAACATTAAGTAAAATAGTACAATAAGTAATTTACCACACAGTCATTTAAACAGCTCTTTTAGAGTTAGTTTAGTATTGTGTTGTCATTTGCCCTTTAGGTCACATCTAACAACATGTCCAAGACTGGCTTGAACATACAATACTGTCAGTCTCATTTGCTACCCTGGTGTCACATCAATTGACCGACCCAGCCCCCAAACAACACACACACACACACACACAGTCTCTCTCTTTGTTTGTTCATCAAACAGTCCTACATTTGCATTTTTTCATTAGTACAACACTCTTATCATTTAAATTTGTGTTATCACTTATATCACCTACGTCCCATAGCAACACAGGTTGCCCCTGACAACAAAGAGGAGGTGTTTGGCAGAAGAGGTACAGCTGTTAACAAACAAACCCTTTAGCCTTTAAACTATATACAGGATATTATTTAAGGTTTCTCAAAACTTACATACTGATCAATGTTAACATGCAATTAAAACTATTTTATTATTTCTTATTTTATACTTTTTATTTGTGGACGTGAGGTTTCTGAAAGGTCATTTTTAATTGTTTCAGAAAGAAATTAAACTAAGACACAGATCTAAGGCGAGAGTTCAGATTGAGTAGCAGAAAAGCAGGACAAGTACATGTCTCAAAACTCCTGTTAGTCACATGAACACTAACATAGATTCATAACAAAGACCTAGCAGAACAATAAAACATACTGGATTGAACACATCTGGTTAAATGTGAAGATTAACTTCACGCTAATGAAACAATAGTGCTGTTGACAGTGTAACGTTTCAGATATTTCAGATTTCACATTTTAGATATTATGTTAATACCTGTTCTGGTCAATGTCTGAGAGGGAACTAGTCAATTTATGTTTTATGACATTTTTGAGGCATACCGCAAAATTTAATCTCTTTAGACACAATAAACTAAATCTGAATATTTTTATGTGGTGTAACAGACTAAAGATTGCATTAAATAGAATTTACTTTTATATGTATAGTTGTTTTTCACAAGACATATAGTTTCAATGCTTTAAAGAAAATAAAAGTTGTACATTGTCAGACAAGCATGTTATAAGAAGTGATTATAGGATGTTACTGGTAAAGATGTTGTCTAATAGTGTGTAGCACTGAAAGAGGTCGGCATCTGAGTTCTCTTCACCAGGGGACGTATAGCAGAGAAACAGAGAATGTCATTGGAATACAAGGTTATGAGATGCCTTATGTGAATGCTCGGCTAAACAGATCTCTTTTTAATCTAGATTTCAATTGTGAGAGAGTGTCTGAGAACTAGTGTCAGAAGGTCCCTCCAGAGTTTAGGTGACACACGTAAAAACAGCAGTTTTGGTGTTTTGTCATCTTAAAGAATGCATTAGCTTGTAGCATAACAGAAAATTACTTCAACATACACGAGCACAATCAAGGCCTTGTAATGAGCAATAATACAGAACTCAACAGGTAGCCAGTTTAAAGAAGATAGAATCATCTTTAACACACTGACAGTTTAGAAGTTTAAAAGCATCATCTGGTCTTGATGAGATTTCTTCAGGAAATCTAAAAGTACATTAAGATATCTTTAAAACATCTTTGGTTATAGGCATATCAACTTAAAACATATAAACTTTTTGTATTCATTAAAAACACAAAAGTCAACACATTTTATTATAGACGTACTGTAATAAACTATAATAAATACTTTAAATAACTAAATAAAAGTCACCAGTGTTTATGTTGGTGTTGCTCCTATAAAAATACTTAAACTTTGAGCCGGGACCTCAGGTTGAGTTGAGACAGAATGACCCAATGTAATTTTGTAATCTGTAACCTGCAATAACCGTAATAACTGAAATATCTGTTGTTATTGGTATAGGGTTAATGTGCATGTAGCAGGTTTAGCCGAAGTTTATTAGCTCTTCCTGTCTTGTGTGTAAAGTGCTAAAGGTTTGCTTGAGGGGTGATTATTATTGAGGGTGAATCATCAGACAGTCATTGGTTGTGTATTTATATTTGTATTCCTTATGGTTTCCATTTTCTTGGTGACAGTCATTAGCAGTGACATAATGCATGTTTGATCAGGTGACGTTAGTTTATGGGTTGTTTGAGTTTGTGATTGTGTTCAGGCTGTGCATCTTTTATAGCGTGACACTAAAGGTTTTCATTTTCTCTGTGTTGCATGGGTTCCACTACTGCACCACTGTGCAGAGATTTCTCCTTTTAATGTGACGCGTGCGACAGAATCAAGTGTGGTTTGTCAACTATTACCAATAGGTCAGAGATAACATCTGCAAACTCATTTAAAAACTGAGAAAGTTTAGACTGCACAGGAGAAAGCAGGGCTTTATATCTGATAATGTAACATTCAGTACAAGCATTTAATGGTAAATACAAGAAGTGTAAACGGAAATTTGATGGTAAGATACGTCTCACTGTGGCCTCGTTCCCTCAGCATCTGTTTCTGACCATCACAAGAAGATAAAACTGTGAAAGTCTGCTGGAAATCACCATCTCATTGGTCATCTCAGTGGTGGTTAAATGTGGTCACATTTCAGGTATGTGTTACCAAACCTGACAAATGTCATCTTTTATTTATACGCCAGGAATTATCACTTCAAAATTAAAAGCACATTATTAAGTCTTCTAGTGGCTCTTAGGCTGGTTTATCAGGGGTTTGTATCAGCGTGCAATTCATCTAAAGCCATTCTTACTCCAAATGTTTTATATGAGCCTCATTTATCATGAGCTGTCAGCTCTTAAACGCAGCTTTATTAGGAATCATTAAACAGTTTTTCATTTAATCTGATGCAATAACTGGCTCCCTTTTATTGGCTTAGGAAAAGAAAATAGTAAATACAGTTGTCTGTCAGGATGAGTTAAGATAGCGCAGTCCCCCCTCACCGGCCGCGTGCCGTTGAAAAAAAATTAAGCGGCATAAAGAGTCAGGATGCATGTGAGGGGCTTTGTGAAAGAAACTTAGCTGAAAATGAACCCTGAAACTGGAAGGAGTATCATGGCACACCGATGAACTCTTGAAAATGTTTTTTATGCAGTCAGTCTGGTTTCAGATATGAAGACATGCACACTTACACACAGCAAATACAGACTGAATGCAGTATAACCTTATTGAACTCAATCACATGGTTAACACAGGCACCTGCTAACCTGTAAACATCACTGCAGATGCTGGTTTTGTTGGTTGTGTTTGTGGGATCGACTGTGATTGGTTAGATTTGTGTGTCTCATCTTTGACCTGCACTGCGGCATGATATAAAGACCAGCAAGAGAATCTAAACGTTTGTTAAACCTTTTAAAAATGATTTCTCACCATGCTTGGTCACCTCTGGAAACATGAACATTTTAAAACACTATAAAAACTCTCATAACGTTTATGTCTAAACTAGAATCTATATATACAAGCTTTTTTTACATAATGTAGTGATCATTAGTGCTGGCATTATTATTATTGTTTAAAGAATATCAGTCAGGGATTACACAGCATGCTGTGTTTCTAACTGATCTTTAACAGCATTAAAAACAAACGCGACTGGAGCAAAATGTCAAGGTGAAGAAACAATCCAGTTGATTTCCAGTAGCATCCATTAGCACTAAAACCAGCGGCTTTTCCTTTAAAGGTCAAAGGGCAGCAGGAAGATCTGACACATGAATGAAAATGTGAGAGGATGTAAAAGCCACGGATGATGCAGGGATGTGTGAGAAAATGCTACTGGAGTTTAATGCTCTAAACTGAATCTGTGTCTTTAATATCATCATCTGTGCTTTCCTGCAATAACTGAGAAAGGCGTTTCTTCTGCTCTCAGCACTCTTAGATTTAGAATTAATAGTGTATTTATGTAATTCATTGGTACAGTCCTGTGTGCCCTCCAGAATCCTGCGGGCCGCTAGTGAGCAACGCCTCATGGTGCCGTACCACAAAAACAAATAATCTTCTCCTGGGCTGTTCCCTCCTGCTGGAATGACCTCCAAGTCTCTATCAGAACAGCTGACTCACTCTCCATCTTCAAAAAAAACTAAAAACTCACCTTTTCCGACAGTACCTGCACAATAAATAGCACTGAACTACTACAACACTTCTTTTCTTCTATCCTTCTTGCTGTCTTCTATAAAAAAATCTGTGTGTGGGGAGGGAGGGACAACTCCACTTGTTTATCTGCTCTATGCTAGTCTAGGGAAAATGGCACAATGCTTGTAGGACTGTTGTTTTTTTCAGTTGATCTTCTGTTTCTATTGTTCCTTCATTTGTAAGTCGCTTTGGATAAAAGCGTAAATGTAAATGTAATGTAATTCTGTAGAAATGTTTTATTAGGATAATTTTGTTTCCTCTGCTGTGTATCACACAAATATTGCAATACCAGAAAGCAGTTTATTTCTGTTACACTAAACTGAACTGGCTGCTACCCAAATGAACTCTCATAAGAGACGTCACATGACGTCAAATGGGTCTTTTACTGCCAAAAGAAAAATGGGACAAGACTGCCACCATGTGGCCTGATGTTTAAAAAGTTACTTTTTATGTAAAACGATCTGTGAGAAAGTATTTAAGTATTAATTTTTCTGTCCTCGTCACGCTGTCCAGCACAACACAGGATATGAGAGAGGAACCTGTAAACCATTTAAAAACCTCGCGGGGTTATTTATATGTTTAGAGACAACCAAACACCAAACATATGGGTACAACTTCAGTCAGCACAACAGCAGCTTGAAAGTAAAGAGCTATTACAGGTGTAGAGGACAGTATGAGAGTCAACCTGTCCCATAACACCCGTTTATTCTTTATAGCTTCTATCGCTAAACACATCCACTCTGTCCGCTACTGCCACCTGCTGGCGATCCGGATTATTACAACTATGGTTTGTGCAAATCTGTATGTAGACAATAATATTTCAGGGAAATATTATTTCCTTTTTTTTAAAAAATATTTTTCGCATATTCACCTCTACAAGTTCTTGTTTCCACTGTTGTTGCCATTTCATGATGTTTATGGTTAAACACAAGTAAGATTGTTTATGACCCTGTCTTGACCTTTTCTCCTTCTTCTGTCTGTAGTTTCTTCCTGAAGGTGTAACCAATGAAAGATCGGCTGTTAACATCATCTCATCATCTGTCATAAATTATGAAAGTCCTCACACACACACACACACACACACACACACACTTGTCTTTATTGGTAAGTAAATGTTGTACTCATTTGTCCTAACTTGAGTCAATGTTAATATTGTGTCGTTTTCCCTTGTCCAAGAAAACATTTATACTTCTGATCAGTCATCTGGGTCACAGCTTAGAGATGTAAGTAGTATAAAACTGTTATAGGTATATTAAAACAGTACTCAGGGTTAAATGTGCAATCATCACCCACCATTTATTTATAAAAATACAGTCATCACCGCAATGCATCTTGGGATAAACTGCTTGTTACCAGGAGTGAGAGGGTGTATCTGAAGCAGACTTGGGACAGGATTTGTCATGACACACTCAGTTTTAGAATGCAGTCTCAGAAGGATGCAGCTTCTGAATTGTGACACAGCCACTGAGTGCCGTTTGAAGTCATTTTACTTCTGTTTCCTCCAGGTGAAATGTGATGCTGAACAACAACATCAATGACATCAATAATTACATTAATCATTACATCAATCATTACATCATTCAGAGTGATTTAACAGACACAAACTGACCTGCGAGTGCAAAACTACCATATAAATCATGAGGTTACTTTTAGAATATGTATGTACTTTTAGAATATGAATACTTTTAAATATGTATGCAGTAAAAAACACATTCTTGTATTATTAATTAATATAAATTATTTTCATAATGCTGCTTGTATACAGCTAAAGATAAAACCTGCTACATGCTGCTGGGATTTATATGTAAAGAATCTCTCGATTAGCATAAAAGTATTGTAGCTTACACAAAATAACACTTTGAAATAATGTTCATACAGTGATTTGTTTAAAAGTCTTCAATGGCTAAGAAATTAATGTTACACTAACATAATTGTTCAGCCTAACTGTACATCTTGGAAAATAGCAATCACACAAATAACACAATCTCATTTTTGTGATTTGATGGGAAATTCATGAATTTGTACGAACAGCTTCATTATTAATTTGTACTTTATTTAATAATGAAGCAACAGATGTTTCCAAACATGTTTGTAGAGCTGTGAGGAGCTGTAAACCCAAGCAGGTAATACTTTATTAACATATTCATGTCAGTGTGTGTATCACAGGCACTCAACACAAAAAAAGTTAAGTGACAAAATGTCTTAACAAAATCTTGACATGGGACAGGCGTAACTTTAAAGCTGCAATCTAACAGTTTTCAAAGGCATGTTGTTATGAAGACGATTTAAGCTTCAGAGGATGATATCAGCTGAGATATACTTGAAAATATTAAACATTCATTTTCTGGTGTTGATTTATGAATGATTTATTTTGTGGTTAAGATGCTCTGTAAAACAAATAAAGATAATCATCAATATAGTCTCACTTGTTGTGTTTCAGCAACCCAGCCATTGGTTGAACAACGTCGCCCATAACAGGATCAGAGGGAGGATTAACTATCAGTGTCTACCACCAGGGGGCGTGAAGATTGTTCAAAATTATTAAAACAAAAATTAGATATACAACAAATATTAAAATAAGCTCAAACGTTTAAAAATCTAAACAATCCTCAGTGTTTGTTTCTTTTAATAATGAATGTACATCTTTGTAGTTATGCCAAGATGTAGAATATTTTATAAGGTGGAAATGGCTGTAAATCATCTAACTTATTAAGCAGAAGTACACCTGTGTCCTCCAAACACTGAACACATGCTGTATTATTGTCTAGAGAGAAAATTATTGAACTCGAGGCTGATGAGGCGGCAGGTGGGTTGATCAGTTGTGCTGCAGCAGGAGTCACAGATATACAGAACTAGTGATCCTCACTATAAGACGTGCAGGTGGTCATCAGAGCCAGTCCGACTACAGCAGCCGCTGGTTCCATATGTGGTCAGTCATTGTATTACAATAGAGCAAAGCAGAGATGAGGATCCAAATGCAAACAGCGCTGAGACACGAAATGAAATACAACAGACAGGAAACTGAAGTGTGTTCTGATGTAAAACACTGTCATGTATTTCCTCTGATGTCAGCTGTTGTCATTAAAGATCTCTCACACAAAACAGTTAGTTAACGCCTGATCAAACTTCCTCATGACAACAAGAGAAAGTTTTAAACCACAGATGACAAGAGATTCTGATGTCCTGACACAGAGAAAGCACATATTTATACAATAGTGGTATAATAAACACTACAGCCTCCAGTCTTCTGCTGTGAGCTTCAGCTAAAGTGCATTCATGCAAACATGATTGATATTTTTACAAATTTCAGTTTAACTGGATGTTTGTCTTAAAAACATGGCTGCTCAAATGTATATTTTTGTTGGCAAATTAGGTATAGAGTTTATCCAAAAATGTAATATTACATTTATTCAGCATTTTCTCCCGAAGAGAGAAGTTTGATTAATCCACGTGTGACTGCGCAAACAAGCTGCCATTATGTGAACACGGAGCTTAACGTATGCGGCTTTCAACAGATTGTCCAAATGACAGACGAGTAGTAGCACAGGTTCACGGCTATTTCAGGAAGTCTGTAGCTCTTTTATGTGAAACGTGGAAGCAAGACTCATGCAGAACACCCAAAACAAACCCGTGGCCTGAGCTGACTGGCATCTGCACAAGGGCTGAAATAACGGATGGTATTTATGCAGGTCTGGCAGAAGGGTAAAAATGAGAGGCAGGAGATTCCTGCACTTTTACAATATGTCAAGGACAGTTTTACCCTCTTATACTGTTACCTAAGTAATAATAATTAGTAACAGAGTGTACCTGAACCATGTAGATGTATAATAGTTATGAAACACAATGCGAGGGTCATTTATAGATGAACTTTTGGAAACTACAGATGAGATTTCATCATAGTTAATGGTGCTTGTGAAACATCACTGTTACTCTCTCTTACTTCTTGTTCTTGACAAAACTCATCCTGCACCACGTGTAGATCATAAATAAGGTTTCAGAATGATCTGCTTATAAGGGTACAATGGTTTTAGGTGTGTAAGTGTAAGGGGATGCAGATTACTGCATCAGAATGTCATAGAGACCTGGGGACGAGCTCATATTTATTTAATGAATTAATTGCAAGCAGCAACAAATGGTGACATTACAACTTCACAGCCACATCCTATAGCAACCAGTTACAGAACCCTGAAAAAGGTAAGAGGCATCAGAACATTGTAGCAACAAATGAAGGGCCTCTAGCACGTATTCCTTAATTCTCATCATGATAATTGTCCAGCCATGCCCTAGCAACTATTTATGGCACCTTAACAACCAACATTTAATCATCATAATATCTCAGCACAGCAACAGAATTGGCTCTTGTATTGATTGTGTTATATTAAAACATACACCGGTCTATTAGTTTTACCTGTTAACTGTCTAGCTCCATCCTAACAACTATTTATGGTACCCTAGCAACCATGTAATTTAATGTTGTAGCAATAGAACTTTGTAGAAACATGTGGGTGAGTTTATCTGACTCAGGCTGTTTTACGTATTGCCCTGGCAACTTTCTAAGCACACCCTAGCAACCACTGTGAACACCCTAGCAACTGCATAGCATCAGGAATAAGCTGTATTCTAGTATATTTAGCTTGCCAAATCATGGTAGCATTCTGCTAAACCATGCTAGCCTCACAATAAGTCATGCTAGCATTGTGCTAATTCATGCTAAAACATGGTAGCATCATGATTAATCAGATTTGCCTCATGTTAGAATCATGTTTAGTCATGTTAGCGTCATGTTTAAACATCTTACTGTTATTGAAATATTCTGACCTGCATTTTTCCACGGCAAGCACCACTTACATTTTCTTGAGAAACTGTACCTATCTTCTGTTGATAGTTACTGTTCCTCACACACACAAACACAGTGTGGGGGGGGGATTGACTGAACATGTTTTGCTTTGACATTAATACTCATTTCTTCCTTAAAATTCCAGTGTCACAACTCTGTTATCGTACTGGTCACACTGACAGATACTGGTTTTCAGATAAAGACACAAGTTCTCATGAACTCATTAATCTTAAAAAGAGAAACTGTCAGAAACACACACCACCCCTATGCCTGACACACAGAGATATATCTGTGCACAGCTTCTCTCTGCCTCTCTCCCCTGAGCTTTGCAGAGCAGATATTTTAACCCAGGGTCAATTCTGGCATATAGTGGAGTGTGGAGTGTTTTCAAAATGATTATGGCTTCCTGGATTAATTAAAAGCAGAAGTGTTCTTTATAAAAACAGCCATATGCTGGCAACACAAACTGACAAATACCAAAACCAGCTGACTTGTGTAAACTGTGCAGAGACTTCACAGCAGACAAGATGATCGGACTACTATATTCTCCCTGGTTGTTGTGTCAATGATTGTGAAGGAAATATATGAGTTCTTTTCACAACCTAAGATCTGTGAACCATATTTGTGGCATTCTGTAGTGTTACATTTGTTTATGATTTTATAAAATGAGTGGCTAATACACACTGGAAGCCTAACAGACAGTTTTTAGAAACACATGCTGATCTTTTACCTTAGGTCACTGTTAGTGTTGCAACTTTTCCATTGAAAGACCTTTCATACGCTCATGGTTCAGCCAAGGTTTGGCACTTTGCCAGTTTTGTAGATGTTAACAGTGTTTTTAAAGGGACGTCTTACACTGAATAATGACACTGATTAAGTTTCTGTAGCTCATTTTTGAGACAGACACATTTCTCTCCCCAGTCTGCACTTGCAAGCACACACACTTTCACACACTCTACAGTTTCTTCCAACTCTAAAGCCATACAGATCTGTGATGTATTATAACTAAAACCTTTTAACAAATACACATTTTGCCAATATGCTAAAATGTTTGCTTTATGAAACATGATTAAATATGACTCCGTTTCCTAATTATATTGTTTAACTCACTTCATCTTAAAGGTCAGATCAGGTAACAGTCACACCCACTGAAACAATTCTTCATCCTTTTTAAGGGCATTAATAATTCAGCAAACTGGTTGGAGACTTTAAACCATAAACCCATCCTGTGCTGCCCACAGTCCCAGTCACCGTTTCAATAAACTCCTAAACCTCTCGCCTCCAGAAAAAGTCAGGAATAGATTCCATTTTAACTCGACATTAAACCGACATCATTTTAAAATTGGTATGGGTATATATTGCAAAACATTTGTTTTCCGTAAAGACATTTGTTATTTTGTTTTTTAGTTTTATTTTTAGTTATCAAAAAATGAACTGACATAAAATATGAATCCACATTGACAGATTTATTATTTTTACAGATAATGTTTAAGACGTTTATGAAAGGACTGCGATTTTAAATGCAGAAATGTGCTTTATTTAGATTCAGATCCGTAGTTAGGCAAAGTCTATAATTTCCATACTGAGATGAATGAGATCACAAAAATCACAAACACTATGAAAACATGAAACTCTATGAAGCAAAACCACATCTATATAATAAAAGAAACGCGAAACAACATGTTGCTGAAATGTTTAGATGACGATGTTTGCTGCTCGTGGCTGGAAACTGAATCTGAATAACAGTATGTGCTGTCAGGAGGCACGACTGAAATCTTAAGTTAATCTTTTAAGGTGTGATATGTATCATAAGGATTATAGTTAAACACACACGAGCACACAAACTAATACAAGCAGACTAATATCTGTTCGCTTTCTGACGAGGATCTCATAGCAACGTTTACGATCATTTTAAAAACCTATGTGACCCTATTTTATTTATTTGTACCAATTTATCATGATATGGATTGTATATGTAATTCGTCCGTGTCAAAATATGTGTAAAGGTCAGATTCGCACAGATATAAGTCACATTTTATGAACTGCGGCGTCGTGCAGCGCCGGTCTTTATCTCGGAACAGGTCGCTTAAAAACGGGCACTTTATGATAACAAAGCCAGTGCATGATAACGGGACAAACACAGCAATACAAGTGGAAAAATCAGGATAAAGCTGAAAATATACATATTAATAAATAGAAACATCTGACCCTCTTCTTGGTCCATTATTTTATAGGAATGTGTGAAGGTTGAGTTGTCATGTTTAACTCCGTATCTTTTTGGTAAAAGAAACGATGGATATTTATCTGAATTACATTTTAATACTAAAATAAAAATAATTTGGTATCACCCTTGTTTTCGACAGGAGCTACTTACACGAGAATTGCCCAGTTAATCAATGAACAGACTTTGGAGGAATGTGTATAAAAATATACATTATTTGACTGCTATATGAGATATGATAAATATATATATAATTGATTTACACTATAATCCAAAATAATCACCACAGATGTTTATAATTGATTTACACTATAATCCAAAATAATCACCACAGATGTTTACATTTAGTAATTTTTTTCAGTCATTGGGCTTAGCGCAATTGTATAATGGACACTGTTTTGTGATAAAGAAACTCCATCTCATTCTTTTAATATGAATATTTTCTTTAATTGTCCTTTAAGTGACATATTTATTAAACATCTAAGACACTGAAAAGGTAGTTCAGCTCACACAGCAGCAGCAGGCGTCGCAGGCTGCGTCTCTCCAGCACACCGTCTTTTGTAACTGAGCTTTATAAAGAAGAAACTGGAGAAGGAATGAGACTTTCTCGTACCTGAGAATCCAGTGACAGGAACGAAAGAAGTTCGTCGCCAGTAGGTTTGTCAGATGTGATTGTGAACCGTTTTCGGTGTCGGTATTCCTCGTTCCTGTCTGAAGAGAACTGGACTGGAATGTAGTCCCTGTTTTATCCAGACGAGGGAGACTTTGGGCTTGTTCTTCTGCATGTTTCTGTTGACGTGTTTACACTAAACCTGACTGTGTGTATATTGAACAGTTTTTCTTTTAAACACAGCACTGCCCTTAGCACGATGATATCACCTCGTTTTATCTCGTCTGTCAAATAGCAAAACACGTCTTTACATTGACTGTCTTTGCGCTGTAGGGTCATAACTAGCCATTCAGATTCCAGATCATTTCTGTCCGCTTTGTCTATAAGCTGAGATGAGCTGGAATGATGTTCCCCATGTGGTGAAGTCAAAGACTTGCGAACTACACACATGTACCGATAGTGACACTGCTTCTTGTTGTGTCAGGTCGTCTGTAAACTTTTACAAGTGACATTTTGTGAGGTAATAAACCTTACCTTCTTTACTTGCACAGGAAACTCTGTGGGCATGCTGTGATAATGCTGGCCTTTGGAATTCAGTCAATACCCTATATAGTCTATATAGTATTCCAGTGACAAAGATATCGATTGCATTGGCCCTTGTTTGTGCGCGTATGGTTTCCATATCACGTGCCCATTGCTTTCATGTTTAGTTGTCACACTGGCCCTCTCTTATTTTACTGTACTGAATAGAGGAAATCATTTTAAATGTTTAATTCAAATGACAAAATTCACACCCATTTACTGTGTGCATAAAAAGTAATTTCAATACAATATAATGACAGTAAATTTTCTGTTTATGGGTGAGTTATATTTCTAAGATTAAAATAATGATGATAATGACCGATATATGTTGGTGAATAATATAGACTAACTATAACTATTGCCGTTGTTATAAATGGTATTTTACAACTGTATGTCTAAATCTTTTCATGTCATTTATTTTAAAATGGCAACGCACTTGAGTTGCTGTTGCTCATTTTACATCTCCACTGTGCGTAACTGGAAGATGAAATCTCTGTTTCTCTGTTTTGTTTCCTCGTGATCTATACGTTACCATCAACGTTTCTGTTGCACGCCTCTTACTTTGCTGCCTTCGCTTTTTATAGTCACAAACGCGTCGAGGTTAAACGCTGCACTGTTCGTCTAATCCAAACTGCTGAAGTTTACTGAAAAGGTTCAGATGGTTGACGTTGGCACGGACGCGCACACACGCAGACTGCGCCAGACTCCCTGACCAATGAAATCAAGCCGTCGCTTTCCGCGTAACCAGTGAGATTGACTTACAGAACGAGTCAAATTAACTCCAGCAAATTTCTGCCTTTGGGATCAGACAAATCGTTTTAACTGGAGAGGGTCGTTCCTATCTTATTCCGCTTTGGACTGTTTTGAAGCTTTACACGTTGGCGCTTTGCAACGGGAATAAACCGAAACTTTAAATTGTACTTCTCAACATCTCCACATATGCTCCAGCGTTCAGCCATTGAAGGGGAAGCCGTTTCAAAGAAAAGCACAGCAGGGGCAAATGGGTGAGTTGTCGTTCACATTCGCTCGCTTCGATGACAGCGAGAAGTATTAAGAGAGAAATACCCGTAAATAATTGTGCCCAGAATTTTAATGATCAATTGTGTTCATCAGTTTTAGGCATTTAAACAAAGCTGCGTTTTCTGTCGTGCAGACATAGGAACGATTGTTTTCTATCAGTCCTATAATCTTCACTATTTATCAACTGCCAGTTTTAAACATGTTAAACATATGTGGTATGTAAGAGGCTACAGAAAAGAAAGAATTCGATCGCTATAAGGTTTGCATTCACGTTGTTGATTTATTTAGCTTGCAAAATGTAAATGCTTTGCACTGTCGTTTCACAACATTTATTCCACAAGTTAAATGAAGTATCTTTCCTCTAGAGCAAAGTTATGGGGAGGTGAACCAGCTGGGGGGAGTTTTTGTCAATGGACGTCCTCTGCCCAATGCCATACGATTACGAATTGTGGAGTTAGCCCAGCTTGGGATCCGACCCTGTGACATAAGCAGACAGCTCCGGGTCTCCCACGGGTGTGTGAGTAAGATCCTTGCGCGATACAACGAAACTGGGTCCATTTTGCCCGGCGCAATCGGTGGCAGCAAACCACGAGTTACGACGCCGAATGTAGTAAAAAACATACGGGAATACAAACAAGGAGACCCCGGTATTTTTGCATGGGAGATCCGGGACCGTCTCCTCTCGGATGGAGTATGTGACAAGTACAACGTGCCATCGGTTAGTTCCATCAGTCGGATATTAAGAAACAAGATTGGAAACCTCTCCCAGCCTAGCCAGTATGATAATAGCAAGCAAGCCCCTCCGCAGTCCGGACTTTCTTACAATCATATATACCCCTATTCATATCCCAATGCAATGTCTCCTTCCGGGACCAAAATGAGCAATACCCCCGGTGTCCCCGTCACGGGTGGACATGTAAGCATTTCCCGTGGTTGGCCTTCAGCGCACACGGTCAGCAATATATTGGGTATTCGGGCTTTCATGGATCACACAGGTGAGATACATTGGAAGCTGCATGTAGCCTGTGTATAGTGAAGTAAATGTGTAAGACATATAGGCCTCACTTGCTTGATTTGTGCAGCATCAACAAAGCAAGCTGGCGAGGCCTCCGACATTATTTAAGACATTATTGTAGAAAAGTGAAGCTCTTCTCTCTTTGAATAACATCGACTACGTTACATCCGGCCTTTTTACTCTCCGTACTGTAACTTTGTTCATTTCCAACCGGAGGTATTGATTTAGTTTCAAGTCCCGACGATAATATATGTATAATTTATACATTATTTTATATATAAAACATTTCAGTAACTATATATTATGCTAATTTATTTTATAGAGTAACTGCGCATAAAATGAGCAATTTTCGGATGTGCCTACATACGTGTAATAATACAAGCAATCTTTCTTTATGCTACAATTGTAAAAAAAAACATTTAAAATGTACATGTTCAGCTTTATGAATTGATCATGATTTAAATATATTTATTTAAAATCCATTTAAATTGTTTTCTTACGCATTTGGATTTAGGCTTGTTTACACATTTTGGTGTTTTGATCAACTAAACTGTTAAGTTTGGAAAGGAAAACAAATAACGTTTTAGTTTCATCTTATTTAAGTAGTTTATGTATTATTTTATGCTGTTCTGGGTGTTTTTTTGTGGTTGGTTGCAAAGTTAAAGTTTAAATTCAGCAGAATTTCGTTCCAGCTATTGCGAGCGCTGAAGGATACGCACCAAAGATGGAGGACTGGAGTAGCGTCAACAGAGCGACATTTGCCTCTGCCCACGGAGTCAATGGAATAGACAAATCAGCTATTGATGCGGACATTAAATACTCTCAGGTACCGCAGACATTATAAACCCGCCATCTATTGCTTCTGATACAAAAAATGAAAACAAACATTGAAATGCATTTTACAATTCACCATTCAAACCGTACAATACACAGGTAAGCACTGTGTAAAACAAATGAACATCTTACCTAATATGTAATTATTTAAGCTGATTTAAACGCACTGTGTGAATAATATAAATGTTGGAATTATACAATGCAAGCAATGTAGGCCTGTTGTAACTGGAAATCTTTTCCTTTTTTATCATCTGTGAATTATTTCCCATATAATTTTCTCTGTGCTACTTTTAATGTTGTGTGTTTGCTTTCTTTCTTACAGCCCTCATCGACTTTGTCCAGTTGTGTGCCCGCGTGCGCTTACTCTCCATCCAGTCAGTACAGCGTGTACAGCGGCCCAGCGGGGAGTTACGTAGGCCCAGGGCATCACTGGCAGACCCAGGGCACCAGCCTCCCCCACCCGGGCGGTGGCGTGGCGATGCACACG
The DNA here is from genome assembly GCA_036877545.1 of Yasuhikotakia modesta. Taxonomy (NCBI): domain Eukaryota; kingdom Metazoa; phylum Chordata; class Actinopteri; order Cypriniformes; family Botiidae; genus Yasuhikotakia; species Yasuhikotakia modesta. The sequence continues at coordinate 6,479 of JBAJNP010002036.1, read as the reverse complement.
AGTGACATCAACTCTTCTATGGCGTTTAAACAGCCAGGGCGAGATGGTATGAATAATGCAAACGATCTTTGCCGCTCATTATAGACGTTATTGGTTGATATACATCGATGTTTCAAATGCATCTTATTTGATCACTTTTATGCAAGAGCTACATAGACGGTTTCAACATATCGGTGATAGTCTAACCATCAAGCTTGCAAATACAGTTTCGTGTCACATTAAGGTCTTCTTAGGGTTACCTGAGCAGTTAAAACAGTTTGATGTCCTTTAGAAGCACCAGTTACAGCTTATTGATCGATATAAATGCACTTTAACAATTAATTAATTAATTGTTATTAATTAATAGTAATTTGTACATCTAATCATTTATTAAATATTAAAAAATACACAAACAAGCTCATTTAAATAATGCTGAAATAAATGTTTGGGGTCTGTCTGTGCGTACAATAAAGTATTTTGGTTTATAGTTCGTAATGAAGCTATTTTACATCTTTTAAAGGAACAGTGTTTAGGAATTTGTCCCAATATCTTACGTTAGACATGGTTAAAAGAAACAGATTAGAAACAAGAACAAATGTACGATCTGAAACAGTTGCAGCTTGTTTGCGCTATAATTTGCCCTCGTGTTTATCCAATGCAGGAGACAGAAAGCTCCCAAGCCCCGTAAGCAAGCAGCAGCACGAGGCCCTGAGCAACATACACGGACTCAGCCTTCCTACCTCATCCTCATAACAGCCACATATAAGGTTAAACGCATTGTACAACACTGTGACTTCCAGCAGCCTTCAGACTGTGTTGTTCTGGTCAAGCGGTACACGAGTTTTGTAATTGCGAATGAATGTAGACGACTTTGTTCATACTGTAACATTAATATAACTCTGTATAACTCTCTCTGTAACTAGAAAGAGTTCTGTAACTATAACTCTGTTACCAGGCAGCGTTATTTGGTGGTTGGCTGTTTAAATATTGTCAAAAGAGTTTCCTATGCTATTTATAAAAACGACTGTATAGTGGATGCAGAATTAAATTAATTTTGTCATCTAAACTACACGCATTCATGCACGTCTTCATAATTGCATATTAAGATCATAAAACTATTACATTACAAATATCAACATTTTAAAAATCCATGTGAACAACGACATGTAATATTAATGTAAATATGAAGAAAGCTTTAGTCATATTTTTTATAAACTCATGTGTAAATATGCTAAATAAAGGCATTTCATAAATGAACAGCCGCAGTCGCTATTGTTATTGTTTTGTTTTTATCGGCTGCAGATTTTCGCCAAACGAAACTTTCTAGCATCGTGATGTTCTGTGTGACGGTGTAGTTTAGTATCTTATGATAACTCCAGAAGTAAGGTGTGATTTTGCATGTAACTCAGTTTTAACCCATCTGTCACTGCTGCACAATGAGCGACGGCCGTTCTGTTGTTCTGAAGGCGCTAGTGGGTTTAACCGATTAATGGCGCTTATCCGCATCTGGCGCCTCCAGTGATACTATCTGTGTTGTTGCTGGACCAGTGCCACACAGTTCAACAGAAGTATATCATATATAAATATATATATACATATACATAAAAATATATTTTTGCGTGTGTGTGTGTATATATAATATGACAAAAGCATTAACAGTATTCATTAGGAATAATAATAATAATAGTAACAATTCATTTATATAATTTTCGTTTGCACTTATTTTTGATAAATTCTGTGTAATTTGTTTAATGTTAGTTCCAAGTCGTGTTATTAATACGGCAACACACTGTTTACACACATTTTGTTTGCATCGTACAGTGACAAAAATAACACATATAATCACTTAAAATCACTGCACGTCGCAATCTTGAGATTAAAACATAATACTTAAGTTTATAACTATAACTAATCAATAACAGTATCTATTTAAAATAGTTGTTTGTTTGTAATATTGTAATTTGAATGGCCTTTATATTATCGCTCGTCACATAAAATTATAAAGCTTTATGGATTTATGGAAAAATAAAATTATAACTATAATAGTCGTATTAACAAAGAAAAAAATGATAATCTTTGAAAAATGTGATCTTTGATAACCAGCCAAAATCTGTCAATATAGGCGCGTTTATAATGTAAGTTCAACGATAAATTAATGACCACGACGATCTAATGACGAATTTCCTGAAACGCTCGTCCAAGCGCAGAGTATTACTGTAACTGGACATTTTCTTTCCTACCATTGAGAAAATCATCGGAAAAAACAGCAGGGCCTAACACTTTAAAATGTGAGGAAACGCAAACGACGGTAAAGGCTTGCTTATAAATTACTTCGTGCACAGATGATCTCAGACGTTTTTTATGTTATGTATAGAAACTGTAATCCGGGCGCGTGCAAAACGTGAAAAATGTTAAAATTTGGGGTGTAGGACTGACTAAACATTCACGTGTCCGTTGCGCAACACAATCATACAAGCCTGTAAAATGTTGATTTTCTGGCTCCACACACAGTTACAGTCAGAAACACAACACGTGGAGTACGAAAATAACACGTACATTTAAATTACAGCTAAACATAATAAATATTAAACACAAAACATCGAAACTTTTGAAAACAGTGCAAATAAACTTACCGGGTAAAATGAACTGTTCCATCCAGGCATCTCCTGTTGTTGCGACAGCGCATTAGCCAAATCATAGTTACAATAAACTAGGAATGAAAATAACATTTAATCACATTCTATAACACTCTATAACATTTAATCAACTTAATGTTAGTTTCAGCATGATTCAAATCAAATGAAACTACATGTTAGGAATAGCAGCTGAATTATAAGAGTAATACACCTAATGCGACCACGAAGTGAAGCGAGTCCATTATTCCGTTTTTTCACGGTTACCACAATATGACAGCGTTCAGATGTTTCATTCAACACGTTCTCAGGTCACTGTGGTTTAAATGCTCTTTAGTTTAAGTCTAATTTTAGTCTAATTTTAGTCTAAAAGTCTAACTTTAATCCCATCTCAAGCCGCTGTTGCAAATTTCAAAACATCATTTACGAACTAGTAACCGAAGCTTGAACCATTAATCCGCAGTTACTAGAGAGAAAAAGACCAGTAATATTATATATAAAAGTAATATTATATTAGGCGATATCTGTTTATTTTTTTATTTATACTGTTTTATACTCAAAGCAACTGAGCAATGAAAACAGTGTCGAGCTGTTTAATCTGGTATTCAGTTGCCGCTTCAGTGTTGCTGTATGGTGTTCATTTTGAGTATCTGTGCACGCGCACAAAACTTTCATTTCTCCCGCCTGTTCTAACTTCTACAGCATCTTTCACGACTGGATTTGTCATCACGTGATGCAATTCATTACAAGGTATTGTATTCATTTGGTCACTAAAACAAATGTTATATACTTTATATAGTACTGTTTAAAGAATATTTATATTAAGATTTGGTTGTCCTTAACTGCTGCTACGGTTTAATCTCATGGTAGATCCATAAACCATTCAACAGGTAAACGCATGAAAAAATGTGACGTGCATTAACGTTCAGTGACAAGTAAGTGGCTGTAATGTTCTGTTTCCCCTTCAGTGCCAACCACAGGGCCAGCGATCTGATGCGATCTGATGCGATCTGATGTGACCTGATCTCTGTGGAAGAGGACACAGATAACACACGTGAGTACCAACTTTCATTTCTGCGTGTTATTGCGTGTTATCAGGTTGTAAAATCATGCAGAAGTTTTTCTTCACGCCGTACATTTTTTGTGGTGAAGGTGTTGTATGTGAAGCTGGTGTCACGCAGTGTTGAGGTAAATATGGGTAAATATGGGTAAATATACTCGCTCAGTGCTGGAGGGTTAAATGGAGACATTAGCACTGATGAGCTCATCGGACGCAAACGCACCGTCAGAATGAAAAACAATGAATTGACCGATAGCGGCTCTATCAGTCAATCACTCGCAAAAGGCCGAATTAAATCAATGCGATACGAACGTCCCTGTGATGGACAGACCGGCGCAAGCAACAAGCGCCTCCTGGTGGCCACAGCGGCTCCTTTCAAAGGCTTTTGTATGTTTTATAAAAGCTTAAATGATTCATGTTTGATCACTGACGATTAAGAGAAACTAAGAGAATATTATTTTGTTCATTTCTGCTCCACAAGCACTGCTCACGGTTTGCCGTTCACAATAAAGATCTTCGTTAGTATAATAATAACAGGATAAGAGACAGTGTGTAAGGCTTAGGGTTAGACCTGCTCCTGGCCACACGTACCAGTGCAATACTGCATGTAACTGCTGCTCTAGGATCAGTTTACTCAATAAATCCATGCTTGAAGTAATAAGCGAAATGTTGACTTTAGATAAGTGGCTGGAGGAAAATGTATTTTATTTTATTATTATTTTCCGCACTAAATTTGGGGATTAAATTATCGTATCATTGAAAAGTTCAGCAAAAAAGTTTGTAAAATCTTCCGTTTAAATTACAACCTCATTTAAATGAACCGTCTGCAGACGACCCAGATGAATATACATTCAGACATAAACATGTATTTAACTAGGACCGTTTTTATTTACATATAAAGCTTATAAAAATGTATAAAACTTAAATATATTTATATTATTTATATTTATTTTATAAATATATATTAGGTGTTATTAGTGTATGTTGCTTATGTTTTAAAGTTTGCTGATTCGTAGAAGGGAATGGAATTTGCTCACTATTGAGAGAATTAAAAATGAGAAATGATCCATATGATGAATGTTCTGGTAGCTTGTGTGATTGTTTTTATCACTCAGTATGACTAACATGTATATACACATATAAACTGAATTTAAATGAATAGTTACAAGAAGGATTTGAATGTGTTTTGTATATAGTGCAAACATTGTACAATATGGCATATTTAACTGCCCAAAGCAAACAAATAATGTGTTTAGAAACACTAAAGAAGATAAATAGGGGAGGATAATTGAGTGAATTCAGTTAAACTCTCACCTATGATATATAACAGATTATCAGAAGCTACAAACCAAGTAACTGGATACATGATTGGAAGTGTTTGAGTGAAAAGTTTGGGTGATCATTTGTATACATTAAATGAATTGTAAATTGCTTTGGATAAAGACTGTCTGTAAAAAGCATAAATGCAAATGTAATAAAATTCTGAGCACTACAGACCTATAGCAAAAAGGTTTATTGCATAAACATCCATATAGGTAAAACAAATAATGGAAAAGAGTCATCTAAGCAAGATTTTTATCAGATAGTTGTATTAGAACCTTTTTATTTACTTGTTATGGGTTTTATTACACATGACCCTGACATTTTATCTTTCCTGTGTTCAGACAAAACCTTTTAGCCGCACACAGCTGATCCCAGATTTAAGCAGACTCTGACAGAGACCAGACGTCTGTCAGACTCACTGCCTCACACTTCATTCAGTACAGTTTCACATTCTATTGCCAAATTTCCATTTATTGCTGCTAATAGTTTGATATCTCAGACTATTTCTTTTTCATCACTACTTTTGTTATATTCATTTAAGTCTAAAGTAAAAGAGATTGTAGTGATATCAATGATCAATGATACTTTAATCAGCTAAAATTATTTTAGTTTTATACATTAATTCACTGTTTATTTATTTTTATATGCTATATTTAATATAGTTATATATTTATAGAGGTTATAGTTAAGCACATGCTTTCCTCACAACAAACTTTTCCTCATTCACAAACTTACAAAATACCAACTGTAACTGTACTGTAACTGTAACTGTAACTGTAACAGTAACTGTAACCGCAACCCTGGAGCAAGTTCTCAATACAGTTCAGACCCTAATAATTAGGGCTATTTTAGACATTTTTAATAACGTTTAAGAGTCATCAATACCTGATAGCAATGCTAAAACCTATCTGTTATTGTGACCTCTTATAAGCCTAATACATCACAAACCTGCAATAAACACAAAATAACACTACAGCTAAATCAACTAAATCTATGCAGACCCACAATGTTTCCACAACGTTTACTGATGATGCTGCATAAGATTTTGATTGAATTGTTGCAGGGTACATGTTGTCAAAATAAAGGTCAAAGCTCTTCAGAAAACGTTTAGTAACCCATATTGTCATAACCATATAATCTAAATTTTAATTTTTTTCAGTCTCTGAAGGTGTTGTGATATCTGAGGTCATGCATTAGGTGTTGTAATATCTGAGGTCATGCATTAGGTGTTGTGATATCTGAGGTCATGAATTAGGTGTTGTGATATCTGAGGTCATGCATTAGGTGTTGTGATATCTGAGGTCATGCATCAGATGTTGTCATATCTGAGGTTATGCATTAGATGTTGTCATATCTGAGGTCATGCATTAGATGTTGTGATATCTGAGGTCATGCATTAGATGTTGTGATATCTGAGGTCATGCATTAGGTGTTGTGATATCTGAGGTCATGCATTAGGTGTTGTAGTGTCTGAGGTCATGCAT
>JBAJNP010002035.1:0-52447 GCA_036877545.1 Yasuhikotakia modesta | reverse complement strand
ATATATATACACAACTTAAGGCCACAAAGAGTAACAATGACGTTACCATTAGTGCCTAAAGACTTAGCAGCGTCATTCTAATGAAAAACATGGGTTAACTCGGACAGTTATTGTTGTTTCTTCGTCAATATTATGTTCTCAACTATTACACAAGTCATAATATTGCGACGTTTGAGTTGATAAAAGAGCCGTTTGCTCGTATTGCGTGTGTTTACAATAAAGAATTAATCAACAATTAATGGTATTCGGCGTGTTGCATTTGGAGTGGGTGGATCATTTAAATGCTTTCTCCCAGCTTGTTAAATTCATATAAAAGAATTGCGAGATGTGTTAAAGTCCTACAAGAGTTTGACTGCGAGTATTTATAGGGCGTATCTGTTAAAGTTGTTCATATGAGGTGTACCAGAGCATATTATCTAAAATATAGGCTACGGTCTTAAAATAACCTTATAGAATATCGTCATCTTTTACTGAGCCAATGGTCTCAACCTGCTGACCCCACTACAGTAAATATGAGTGGAGCTCAACAGCAAGCATCAGTATTTCTTTAAAACAAGCCTGTAAAAGATCACATCACAGCTTTATATGACACTGAATTCAACCGTAATTTGTTTGAAAACAACGTCGTGCACTCACCGCTTCAACAAAATGAGCGTTTTGTTACAAAACAGGTATTTTATTTATTTCATTTTTGCCATCTAATAAAGATATTAAACGAGGCTTGGGACGATGTCTAAACAGGACGGTGCAAAGAAGATCGTTTTGGGTCGTGTGGGCTGTGGGAAAAGAAAACACGGTTTTACATTTTTAATAAATTCTTTTATAGTATTTTTAAAAAGCATATAAAACCCATAATACAGAAGTTAATGTTTTGTTTTGTCTGAAATGGACCGAGGGGGCGGTACCTTTGGTGTTCGAGTAAGCTCCGGCACGTGACGTGGAAATGACCAATCAGGTGCACCTCCAGGTTTAACTACGTTAAATGTCAGATTGCAATAAACTAGAAGCTGTTGGTCTGGCCCGCGGAAATGGGCGAGCATAATCTTCTTAATCCTGGGTTTGTGGGACCTTTGGTAAACATCCACACTGGAGACCGGTTTTACTTCCCGAATTTTAGAGCCTCCGGGGGACAGCTGGCGGGGCTACCGTCTCTCTCGTACCCTAGAAGGGACAATGTTTGCTCGCTCCCGTGGAATCCATCGGAGTCGTGCAATGGATATCCCCAATCTTACTTTAGCAGTCCCGTATCCATTAACCCCTCTTTTAATCGATCTTGTGAAATAACCCGACTGGACGAAAACAAATGCTATTATGGCAATTCCAGCAGCACCAGAGAGTCTTGTTCAGACAGCAACAGCCTCAAACGAGAGGAGCGAGGGCGAGATACAGTATCGTCTGATCACGGCATGCACAATGGGATGGGCAACAGTGGTACCTTCTCAAAGTATGATTATGGCACCGAGCATCTGACCCAAGACCCGCCGTCCTGTCAGTCTTTGGAGTCCGACTCCAGTTCTTCGGTGCTCAACGAAGGAGGAAAGACTTCAGCAACCGACCCACAGACGCAGCTGGTACCGCAGGGAAACCACGCAAGCAATATCGCCGGTGGAGGTTTGTATCTCGCATTCAGTCACAATAGACAACAGTAGCACGCATGTTGCAAGCTAAAGCCAAACGTTGCTTTAGCTTTATTTTGCATGGAAACGTATTTGTGCATTCATTTGTGGCAACTGTTGTGATTTTTCCTGCATGCGTGGTTGTGCAAGGCCACTAGGGGTTGCCCTAAATGCTCCACGTACACTAGTTTAAGGGCTCAGTCATTTATACTAAAACCAGTAAACACAGCACCATAAAATTCTGCAACCTCATTAACAATGTTTAACGTTTCTGACATAAAAAGCAAACCAATGTAAACCGTAAACAAATGTAGAAATTTGGAAGTTTTCTTAGAGCAAATTTGTAAAATGTAAGTGCCTCTTTTGACAGAAAAGATGGCGTTTTTAATGACTCGTAAACCGAATTAATATCTGTTGCCGTGCACCAAGAAGTCGTTTAAAATGCATTCAAACCGTTAAACAGCAAGTGTCCTTCGAAAGAAAGACAATTAACGCGTTAATGTGCATTTAACTTGAAGAATGACTCGTTTTGGTGCTTTCTGTCTACAAAAATAAACTTCACTGCATCCATTTACATCACACAAGGTTCTCACTGAATCATAAACAGTTGTCACGTTAACAGCCCAGTGATGCAACTCAGAATTAGACAGAAATGTAAATATTGAATGCCATAAGGATGGAGAGAACGGTGACCTAAAAGATGAGCTCTCCAATGACCTGTGCTTTGCCCTCTCTAGGTGCCCCGTGGTACCCGATGCACACCCGGACCCGCAAGAAGCGAAAGCCCTATTCCAAACTACAGCTGGCCGAGCTGGAGGGAGAGTTCATGTTGAACGAGTTTATCACCCGACAGCGACGTAGGGAGTTATCTGACAGGCTTAATCTCAGCGACCAACAGGTTAAAATCTGGTTCCAAAATCGGCGGATGAAGAAAAAGAGACTCTTGCTGAGGGAGCAAGCTTTGTCCTTCTTTTAAGAAGACTAAACATGCATTGATCAGAAGTCCAGCAGCAGTATTTAGTTCGTGGTGATAATCTGGCACATTTTACTCTGAAAGTCTTGCCCCGTGACGCATTCAGAAAACGCGAAAAGTATTGAGAAACACGCTAGGGGCACGCGACCAAATGTTGACTTTAAAACTGTGTCTTTCTGTGTGTTGTGGTCTGGTGTTCATTTTAGCGGGTGTGTGCCCGGTCACTTTGGGTGTGTATAGGATAAGAACGATTTATTCAAAGTATTGAAAGTAAATAGCTGTCTAAGCCATCTCTCACTTTATGAAATATTGCAACAAACTGCTAGTTAGAGAATCAGATACATATAAGCTGCGTGGGAGCATTTCGGACAATTAAATATGGTCTTAGGTCAATTTTAATGAGGTTAAAATGACAGCTAATTATTTATTACCAGAGTTTTAATAACAGTTATTAAAATAGCGTAGTGATATCAGTTTGTGTCCTGGTATATGTTCCGTGCTGTGAATTGAACGGATGGCCTTACGCGTAAGCTCCAATACAGACTGAGATGCCAAACACGACAGACATAACAAAGAGAGTGAGGTCTTAGACGATCATAATTTCCCATTTATGTTTAAGTGCAAGTAAGTCAGCCTCATTCAACCTGATCTTTATAGCCACCAGAGTCTTTTCTCCGTTGCTCGGTCGTCGCCACGTGTTCACTGGCGTGCACGTTCACGGTCACGGGCATGATGTTAGTGCTTGGACTCCTATCTTGGGCTCTTAAAAACCAAACTGAATAACAGAAGCGTTTATGTGAAGAGACAGCATTTGAGAACAATTCATGAATCAAACGACGCCTGTTGTCTATAGCCTGATATCGCCCAAGGTATAAATAAGCAGGCCTGCAGCTAATCCGTGCAGATTCAAAAAGCGCTGCTTTACTGCTAATAATTTAATATCTGTTTTTTGGCGTCGTCTCATTGCCATTGTTGAAAGCATAAATTTCCCATAAACTCGATTGCTCGTCCCCTGATCCGTGTTTTTCGGGCGTATTAACTGAGGTGTATTTCATTAGGTCACAACAAGGCTTTTGGGAGATAAATGCATGGTCACGCAATATTATTAAGAAGCGCAAACGTAAATTAAAACAAAGATTAAGTCATTTAAATATGATTGAAGTTGTTATTGGCAGACATTGGATTGAAATTGGAAATATTCACAAGCTTGGGTTAAAATTCAACGGTACTGGTCTTTTACTAGCGTTATTTAGCTACTCGGACCAGCGCATATATGCCAGTTAAGTCGTATTTTGCTGCATGGTGAATATAATTGCTGTAGTTAGGTGACAAACGCAAGCGTTTTCAAATTTTTATTGTGAAATGGCGCATGTTTTATTTTAAAACACTTTATCGAACAAAAAAGTTACTATTATTAATGTGATTATTATCAATATGTTTATTATTAGTGGTAAAAGAATTAAGAAATTTATACTGTTATGTCAGTCGGTGCTACTTTATTTTCTTTTGGGACTGACTGAACTTGGCGACTGACCTTTGGTTTAAACCTTTCTTGTGAATCTATAGAAACTATACATGAAATTATATGAATGACATCATCAGCAACTATATAACAATAACCAGTCATGACCCCACCAACTTATATTGTTTTGTGAATTTGTCTGTTGTATAATTTTTCTGTGTTGCACCGATGTCGCATTCCTTTGTACTTTGCGATTAAAAATGTCTTGTAAATAAAGTTACATGTTCATGAATGTATCCATATATGTGTAACCTACAGTTTCCGAAGAATAAAGTCTTGAAACTTAATTGTATTTTTTCTATCTGTTCAATCACTTCATCTAAACTTATCTAAGCTGTTTTATTAACAGCGTCAACTATCTGGGCGTTCAGACTTCTGTTTGCGTAAAATATAATATTCATAATGTTTTATAATATGAAAAATTGCATAATATGAATAATCGAAAGCCTTCAGACATGCACATTATTTTCTGTCGTTATTGGCCACATAACTCTTGATTATTTCAGCATATGCTTTGCGGATGTGACTTTATGACCGAACATTTTGTTTGAATAAGACGTTCACTAAATGTTTTCTGAACGTTTGCCAACACGCCAAGTTTAGGGCAGCAATATTGATGTACTTTATCCTGTGGTTAAAATGGTAAAGACATCCACCTAGTGGATAAATAGAACAGATGCCCAAAACCGAGTACAGGAACATATTGTACAAATCCGCTATTCCAACAAACAACTAGTTAATAGCTTTGTGGGCATCGTTGTCATTTGGCTAGTATACTGCTGAATGAGACCACTGTGAAAACATAGTTTTCCTCTTGTTTGCTAGGCAGCATACATAAATGAAATTCTTGGTGTTGAGCTTTATGGTCAACTTGCAACCTCTTTTATAGGTCATAGTGAAGTGTGTTATATTGTTAGACCAAAGATATAAACATGGTGTGAATGTTATTTATTTGAATATCTTATATTTAGAATGAACACTGGACCACAGCTTGGGTTCTATGGCCTCGTGTCTAGAAGACCCATATAAGCTTTCTTCAAAGCAAAGCCCTGCAGTTCTAACAATGACTTTTTATGCGCGTTGCGGCACTTTTGACTTTGAGACTGACCAAATCTGTTTATGACGACTCGTCTCCCCGGCTCAGAGGTCATTGAGCAACTACGTGTCCTTCACAAAACACTTGTGTTGCCATGCGCTTTACTTACCCACGGCCGCCCTGCTTCCATCTCAGACGTGTAGAGAAGTCAGTTTTGGCGTCGGGTTTATGTTTGTTGGGTTTTGATTGTAAGTAAGACAGTGTGAGAGAAGAAGTATTCAGGCTTCAGCATAGGCCGTCTTAAATGTGACTTGCAGCTGTAGCATTTCGCTTATGCAGCGGTTCTGTTGAGAGTGTATTTTTTGCATATGTTAGCAATAAGTTTGTTTGTTGTCTGGCCAAACAAAACAATAATCTGTAATCGCTGTTATTAGCCGCATAAACCGGACAACAGATTTTCTCTTACACGTTTTAAATCGCATCCTAAAACTACCGCAAAAGTACCAATTGTTAAGTGTAGCTACAAGTTTTTGCAAATTGTATTTTAGTTCTTGTTTACTTTTTGTTTACAAAACTGTGTTTGTAAGTTTCTACATTTTGTTTAATGTGGTAATTTAAGGCCAATTTATGTGAAATGAATCAGAAGTTAACGCAGTTGAATTGATACTCAGACTTTTCAGCAGTTTGTTTCAGACGTGGTGTGTGTTACTGGGCTATTATTTACATCAGTGTTTTCAGATATTAGATACAAACACAATTTGCCGTTGCTTCGTACCAAATACACACTTAAGTATTCTGGCATTTTTATTGCTTGTGGTTTAAATCTTCAATACTAGTTTTTAGATTTACACGCACTCATCATTCTGTAATTTTGGATACATCTGCGATAACGACAAATAACAGTATTACTAGCATGTATCGTTTTAAGTTTTGACTACAGTCTTTTACAGCTGTGCGTAATGTTGCTAATTTTGCTGCTACTTCGCAGCGTTTGGGCAACTTAAAAACAATCTCCACTGCGTCCTGTACACTTATCATTGCATGACTATATAGTTTAAGGTTTATTTGTGTTTTAGCCTTTATCAGAACTCATTCCAGTGCAGTAATTTCCCATTAGAGAATATGTTGTATGCGGCTGCAGTGTTATCGTTAAAACGACATACATAAATATGATTCCTATGTTTTGCGTATAAGAAATGTAGACAATAGCCTTTACTATTTAAAATAAGAGCCCTTTGCATGCTTGCCGTTGTATACAGAACAGAATTAAATTACCTGATGTGGATTCTGTCCTATATTACATAAACATGGCTGAATATACATAATACGAAAAGATTTTTGCGCATTTTTACGCATTGCGACATTTTTACGCATTTATTATTCTGATAATGTCTATAATGAGGCGAACCAAACTTTGATTTTAATAACAAACAGTTGGTTTGAGTGTGAATAACATTTGGGCCTTTTTTCTATCCCACCCCTCGCGGTAGCTTTGTCTTGGTGGGCGGGAGCAACGTACAAATTGAAGGTCAAGTTAGTGGGTCCAGTACCAAGTATCCAATACCAGTAGTATAGACAAAATGTAGTTTGGGTCACTATCAGAATACGAACGCACGCCAAATAAACCCCTTTTAATGAATCATTTATTTAATTCGTTTTAATTTTGTGTAATCTAAAACACTGTTAACAGTGCAATGTAAAATATTACTGACCAAATAAAACTATTTTAAGCTTTTATGGGGTGTACATGGGACCACATTTTGGCAAACATCCTACACTTGGAAATAAACTTGAAAATAGCATTTCAAAAATACTGTCAAGGTTCTGGGATTAATAAATAAATTGGCTTTAAATACTTACCATAGCTACTTGGATAACCAGTATAGTTTTAGGAGGCTATATCTACATAAGAATCATGTTTCACTAACCTTAAAACACGTTGGTTTCTTGATGCCTCCCTCTTCTGTCCGAGAAGATTTGATGTCAAGTTTCAAGCAGGCGTTACAGTAAACGATGTACTCAGCTGGGCACTTTTTTGTTATTTAAAACGATGTGTCGCCTTTTAAACGAAGTAGCAACAATGCGGTGTCATGATTGTAAGGATTAGTTTTGAGTACAGACCTAAACCAGCCTCGGGGCGGAAAACTGGTTTCAGCAACAAATGCCAGTCAGTTATCGTCGTCGAATCAGTTTGACCAACAAACATGAATTATCTCAGTAAATGACGTAAACAATCTGACTGGAGTTACACTAGCAAGAATAATGTAGTATAGATATTTTTCACCCCATGTTGTCCATCTTCTCCTCTTGATAATGTCAAAGAAACAGTTTTAATAAAATAGTTTGGACAGGAATGCTATAGTTTGTGGAGCAATTTCACGTTGCTGAATTTCATCCACATTCAAGCAGCTCTGATGTGTCTCTGCTCCACTGAAACCAGCACAAATATGACCAGAACTGGAGAACGGAAAGCATTCAGGCATATGTTTGTATTTGGCCGGTTTCTTGGTTTGATATAAGCGGTTCTGTCACATGCAGGGGATCGTTTCATGCCAATGGCTGCACACGGCATCGTAACCTATTACTAATCTACTCGGAATCATTTACTAATAGTTAATAATGTCCCACGGTGAGCGTCGATTTGTTTCCAAGAGTTTTTCTACCAAAATAATAAAGACACCCGTGAACATAATTAACATTTTTAATTTCCCTTGTCCTTTAAATAACATTTTTTTAACTAGTTAAATTTAGTTTCCTCATGTTTTTGACCAATCACACATTTATGTAAGCGTGTATAATTTGATGTCTCCCAGAGAGGTAGTTGTTTTCTAAACCAGTTGTACGTTGGTAACAAAATATTTGACGTAACTCAATAGATTTACATCAGAACAATGAATGCTTTCCTTTTATAAAGGTGTATTACTTCAGTATCGAGTAATGTGCTTGTGGCTTTTCTGTGGTTTAGAAACGTTACTGCTATATTTAGGTACTGGCTATGCTAATGCTCCAGTGCTATATGCACTATACAGAGACCAGTAAAAGCGAGGGCCATTTTTGTTGTTGCTTGAAACTGTTCACAGCTCATACCAGCGAGTTTAACAGCCCGACTTACATCCAATTAAATTTATCTAGGCCATGAGGGGACAGTAATGTTATTACACAGTTTCCCTTTTTAGCCCCACTGAGGTTCTCCCCTAGAGGTAAACTGAAGGACCTTTGATTGTTGCCTGCAACAGTTGTGAGTCTTGTTGTCGATGGATCACGACTGCTTAATATGTGACATTGTCTGTAGAAGCTCAAATGGTCACGCCAAGGAATTTTTGCATTGATGCACGACCGATAAATGGACTAAATCGGTAACCTGGAATTGAAGATAAAACGCCGGGACTTTCCGATTTGCCGATTTTCTATAGTTATGTCTTAAGCAAGTGCCACGTGTTTGTTTCTAGTAACATTTGTAAGTGACGCTTAATTCTGCGCCACTTTAATTCTATCATTTCATATCATATCATTACAGCCCAGCTGCAAAACATAGCTAAAGATCCGCCGGAATAGTCATAAAAATCGCCGTTCTTCATAGCCATGGTTTTAGAAAGATGGTCAAACATTTACAACTCCTCTGACTCTTCTCTAAACTTGCCCCTTTAATTCAACATATCCACAATTGTGGAAATCTCCAGCAGGGGCTGAGCATTGCTGACGATATAGTGCTTGTTTAGAGGGAGAAAACGCCGCGCCTTTGTTGATTTCAGGGTCCTACAGAGAGTTAGAGCGACGCGTGTTGCGTTAAACTCCGCGATGACATGTAAACAATTGACACTTGTGAAACTTGTCTTCAGTAGAACAAGACTGGCTTTTAAAGACACAATTTAGATATTTTTCTATTGTACAGAAACGTTGCTAAGCTCATGAATGACACCCGAACACAAATATGCGGCGCCAGGGCAAGAGCGCGCAGGGAATGTTTCTCTTATCTTTTAAATCGTGTATATTTATCGTTGTGTGTTACTTATATTTGAATGCTAGTTTACGTCGTTTAATATAAAAGTGGACTTAACGTGAACAAACGTGATACGCAATAAAGCAACATATTAAATTTGTAGTCATTGTCACTGAATGTCAGGTTAAAACTGCCGCACTAGTAAGTTTGAACGATATTTGTCATATTGATACAGCAATATCCGAGTTATCTATACTTGTTTAAAAATTATAGATATTGGATACTGCATAGATATTCCGTGGCCTGTTGTGTTGTATTGCATTTTGGATTCGTTAGAATTTCCATCCCAATAAGCCTTTAAATTTGTTTATAAATTGTATTTCTTTATGGCTTATTTGTTGCTCTTTCTGCAAAACGGGTTTAATGGCTGCAGCAGTGAGAATTTTAGTGGTCAAATTCAAGTGCTGTGAGTCTGGGCAGATGTCTGCTTGCTTTGTACTTGGTTGTAGGCATATTGCACACGAACCTTTTGTGAGTTTAGAGAGGCTCATAAAGTCATTGCCACATACCTCCTACATACGTGGGTAACTATACAATATAACGTTGTTTTTATTTTCTAAACAGAACTAATATTTTGGTTAAGACGTGCAGAATAACTGTTACGAAAGTATTTGTATGCAAAGCATGAGAATAATCTTCCTGTTTTGAATAAATAACAGGGTTAATTCTGAAGAGACTTTTTTAAGAATCCGGTAACCTAAACATTTGCAAATGTTTTGATTACAGCTGGTGATTTTTTTTGTTGCGAATGTTTTTTAATAGCTGTGGATTAATTCATGGTTCACCAAAAAACATTGGGAAGTTTAGACAAGCGCTAAAACAGTTTGTTGTATATAGAAAAGCTTTATTTGAAAAACTGTTTTATTATAAACGTGGAAAGTTAAATGGTATTAAATGCTAACTTGGAAGGAAATGTTTTGCAGAAATCTAGGGCAAGTTCAATGAAAAACAAGATTCATCAGAAAATATTTAGCTGTTATTTACATTCAGGGAAAAAACAAGACTTTTTACTAGGCTCCTGGGGTATATATTAAAACTGGATAGTGATTTGCCTCAGACAGATGCCTCTCATAAAATGGTAACAGAGATTTAAAATATCCAGTGTGGCTATTGTGCTCTTTGCACATGTTGAATGCAATAAGATAAGGTGCTGAAATGAAAGAAGGCCGAACACAATAGTGGGATACATATTTTTATTTTCATTTGATATTGTCATTTGTTTATTGTCACTTGATAAAAACAGCGCCAATGTTGTGCTGTGTATCGTGTTTTAAATGCTTTGTGTCAGCGTCAACTCTGTTTAAACAATCATTAAAAATAGTCCGATGTGATTTTCATATTAAATCGTGTTTTGCTAGTTATAATACATCATAATGTAACCAATAGAGACACATTACTTACAAACATGCCAACATATTACATATGTAGCAAAGACTCACGTTGCATTAGTTTGCATTACATTATTTAGGAACTGGGTGGAGCTGGACACGTGACATTTTTATGAGTTTTTTAAAATCATTAATGCATATCTTAAAATTGTGCAAAACGTGTCGTGAAACGTTATTCCAATATAAAAAATGCTGAAAAACAAACTTGACAGCGCTATAAAAGCAACGCATTTAAATGTTATGTATTATACCGCAAGCGCATATATAAACACAAGAAAAAACGCATTCGTCTTAAAATGTCATTAAGAAATCCATAGTTTTTTTCATGCTTAAGACTAAGAGGAAACATAACACAATATACATGAAAACAGTATTCGCCTTACCTCAATCTCAAGAGCGTACTGAGAGAATACGCCCCACACCACACACAAATAAAATGCTTTCTTGTTAAACCGACTAAGAACAACACACATAATCTGTTACTGGTTTTAATGGTCTTGCATGGTCTGAAAATTAATCGTTTGAATCTCACAGATCTTATCCAGTATAACCACTCCTACGCATCCGACTGTTCCACATTGATATATGACAATATCTACTTTCGATCACGTGTTGCGGGGCGACTTAGACAGATTGCGCGTCATCTAGCCTTCCCAAATTTTCTCCTTCTGCAGCTCGAATCCAAAACATCATATCTGTAGTACGGGCTACAGGGGAAAGATGTTCAACTCTGTAAATCTGGGCAACTTCTGCTCTCAGACGCGTAAAGACCGGACATCCGAGTTTGGGGACAGGACGGGCTGTGCCTCCAACATCTACCTCCCCAGCTGCACTTACTACGTTCCTGAATTTTCCGCCGTCTCTTCGTTCCTTCCACAGGGCCCGTCGCGGCAAATCACGTACCCCTATTCCACGAATCTGTCTCAAGTGCAGCCGGTCCGAGATGTTTCTTATGGTCTGGACCCGTCCAGCAAGTGGCACCACAGAACCAACTACACTTCTTGCTACTCAGGAGAAGATCTGGTGCACAGAGACTGTCTTCCGCCATCCACCATGACAGAAATGCTCATGAAAAACGAGAGCGTCTACAGCCACCACCACCACCAGCATCATCCGAACTCCAACCACCCCTCCACCGGGTTCTACGCCGGCGTGGGGAAGAACAGCGTGCTGCCTCAAGGCTTCGATCGTTTCTTTGAAACGGCTTATTGCAGTACGGACAGTCAGTCAGATCATTGTTTACAAAAGAGCGACCCGAACAAGTTAGAGACTTCGTCCCAGCAGCCCACAGCCGTTTCGGCGACTCGGCAGCCGGAGAAAGACCCAGAAGATGATGAGGAACATACACATTCGGGCTCGTGTACTTCGGCAGCTACTAAGGACGGTGACCCGAGCAAGAGCAGTCACTCGAGTAGGTACCGAAGCTGTAAATGGGGAAAGGTTAAGGGACTAGCCCGGTGTTTTGTCGGTCAGATTTTATGTGGAGTTTTATAAGCATTCAAAGGATTTTATTATAACCTACAAAGCTCTTTCCTCCAACGAAAAGAATTTTTACGATGGGAAAGCGCTTTGAAAAAAGAGGATGTTATACACAGAGGCGACTATCCCAGAGTCTGTGAAATTTTAAGAGCGCGCTATTGTGACAAATACTCACTTTGATCATGAACTTGTGTTGAGCATTTCGGGGGATATTCTTGTTTAGCTGTCGGGGGTAAAAACCAATTGGGCAGAACATTACTTTGGCATACTGTGAATTTTGTTTTAGCAGCTTGAATGCAAACTAGCTAAGCCATTATTAGCTGTGAAACGTGCTGTTAGTCGGTGGCTGTAATGTTAGTGTGTTAATATTGTTTGTCTGAACTAATGCGTGTTAAACTCTTTCCTTTTAGTCATATTTAAAAGTTATGTTATTTTTTTAAAGATACGTCTTTTATAAAGACAGATCGCTTGTTTTAAAGACTAACATGCCCTGACACAAGTTATGTACGTTAATGAAAAAAACATAACGTCTAATGTTATAATAACGATTGCAAACGATTGCGTATTATATTAAAAACATTATAGTTTTTTGTTTGGTTTGGTCATCGTGACAGACTAGGAGATGCAGTCACAAGAAAATAAGCTAACGTTCACGGTCATTTACAGCAGTCAGCGGGCTACCCCAGGCTCACAGTAATATGGGTTTGTCTGTTGTTTTTAAGAAACCAATCTTTCCACGTCTATACGATCGGTGGTCATTTAATTCAGCCCGCTAGCATAACATTCAAGAGAAAGACAGAGAACCATTATCATTAAACCAAATCATCAAAAGCTAATCTCAGTTCGTCATCATTTTGTTTATATATTTCTATGTGTCGTTTGCATGCATTATGCATTATACAATTTATGTCGTAGTTTTGTATCGGAATATGATGCATAGTATAGCATTCGTTCGTATAACGGAATATGTGCATAATGATGACAATAACATTAAGTGGCATTGCAAAGTGAAGTTTTTATTTAGAAATCCAAATATGTTATTATTTTCTTTTGTAAATGAAGAAAAATGTTGATCACATGTTCATTTAAGACGTCTTTCTCATTATCCCAAGGTACGCCGCGCACAAGGAAGAAGAGGTGTCCAT
Organism: Yasuhikotakia modesta; assembly: GCA_036877545.1. Classification (NCBI taxonomy): domain Eukaryota; kingdom Metazoa; phylum Chordata; class Actinopteri; order Cypriniformes; family Botiidae; genus Yasuhikotakia; species Yasuhikotakia modesta. The sequence continues at coordinate 39,288 of JBAJNP010002035.1, read as the reverse complement.
ACACCAAGTTTCAGATTCGTGAACTGGAGCGAGAATTTTTCTTTAATGTTTACATCAACAAGGAGAAACGACTGCAGCTGTCCAGAATGCTAAACCTCACCGACAGACAAGTCAAAATATGGTTTCAGAATCGCAGAATGAAAGAAAAGAAATTAAGCAGAGATCGCTTGCAGTATTTTTCCGGAAATCCGTTGCTGTAATTCTTGAAATGTTACCTTTTATTTAAAACTTTCTTCAAATATACGCCTAAAATACGCCCATCTAAAATATCAACCTTATTAAACCATATAAATAAGTGTGTAAAGGCCAACAAAAATGTTAGAATTTGAAGATGAAAAATTAGATAGGCCGGGGACACAGATAGACAAAGCAAATTTGAGATTTATCATATAAATATGACAAAAAAATCACAAACTGGAGTGAAATTGTTTGCTCATGTCACGTCGTTTGAGTAAAATGTTCAGAACACCCTACTTTAATATATTCTTAACAGTTTACCTTATTTGGTTGTAAATATGTACATTAAAACACACACACGCGACTCTGTAGATGTTATGTTTTTGTTGTCACCATTCAGAACTGTGACTTGTACAATCTGTAATAATGTATTCCTTGTACAGAAATTATGCAATGTGCATTCGTGAATGTAAATATAATGTTATTTTGAGTATCCTCACCCTATCCCTGCTGCTATTCTTTATTCGTTGCCCTTGCAAACCCTGTGAGCTTTGTTGTCTTTAAATTATTTGCTGTACACCCAAAGTTCTCCCGTTTTACGGAGGGAAAACTCAATGATCGGATTTGGCCTATGTACTGCGCATATTAATCAAAAATAAACAGAAATATTGGGAAAACTGTTGCATGTAAACTGTGACTTGATTTCGGGGCTTTAAGAGCAAGAATATTTCAGAGTGAGGTAACGTTGTGGAATGTGGCAACAATTCGGTGGAAACTTAGATTTAAGACGTATTAAATAAATCTTTGCCGAGCAAAGAAAACCTCTCTCTCTTTCTGTTGCCCTCCCTCTCGGATAGTAGGTCACAAACTAGTGGATATCAATAAACTATAGCGATTTTTCTGTAAAGGCAACAGATGTGATGTGCATGCTATATGCTATAAGCGTGTGTGTGTGTGTAGCATATATGCATTATGTATATTATTGCACTATTTATTATATATATATATATATATATATATGACGTGACACACAGATATTATTTGTATATATATATATATACATACATATATGCATGTTCCTATATATATATTGCATTATGCATATATTACATATATGCATTATATATATATTGAAATGCATAAAATCTTAAACACGTAAAGAATAAGAATTCCAAACATCTTTTAGTACCTCCTAAATGAAATCGCCACTCTTGTAGTCTAGACACTGCCATAAAGCCAAAGCCCTAAATTGCTTTTCTTCGACTTAATTGCACCGTCTGTTCGAGGGGAATAGTGTTCACTTCCGCAGTAAATAGTAAACAAGAATGTCCGGCTGCTGGAACCAGGAAAAACTGAAACGTCTAAAAATGAACATTAATGACCTGCACAAGGAACCTATAGGGTAATAGCCTACAGCGTGCACACGCAGCCATAATGTCCTACCTCACACCTATATTGGTAACCTATATGTGCTATAAGGTCCCCGAACAGAGGTAAACATAATTGTATCTGTCTCCCGTGTGTAGTTTCATTTGCAATCACACTGTATACATTTTGTCACAACGTGAGGGCACACAAGGCTTGCAGTTGTGCTTGTTGGTGCTTGTGCATATGAATGAATAGATATAATTAAAAGTTGTCTTTGAACTTCAATAATGTCAAGGCCTTCACCTTTAACCCATTGCAATAAAGCCGAATCAAGGGAGCCCCTTTAGTCAAGAAACGTGGTGAACGGCACAGAACCAATCAGAACAAGTCGGAAAGCTGCGAGGAATGTCTAAACAGCAACACTTTGACCTCTCACATTAAACTCCAGCAGGTAACTTTTCCAGCTTTAGCACTCCCATTAAATACGCTTTATTGTGTCTGTTAAATGTCATATTTTCATGCATGAGATATTTTATGACGCTTTGGCATGTTTCTGACCATTTGAGTTTGTTTGGTTGTGGCTTTTCGCTGGTGAAATCCGTTCTTTTTGCAGATTTAAAACACGGATGTCGGGGTGCGCAAAAGGTAAACAGAAAACGTCTTTTGCGCATTAAAAAGTGCTGCTTCATTGCCGCAATTTAAAAACAACGTGCACAATAACATATCAACGTGCGTATACATTTAAAATACCTGCAGCATGTTTGTGATTTTATAATACAGAGGTTTCATTGCCGCTAATCTTTCGTTGTGCAGGCGAGGAGAGGAATAGCCAGGAATCAAGGCTAAGAGACTTGTCTTCTCATCACACCCACCAACCTTGGCCCTGGTCCAGTGACGTAGTCAATTTGCTGAATTCCAGCTTCTTCAGCTTCGTCACACTGTGAAACAGGAACTTGGTTTATCCACCTATAGAAAGCTGGCGATGTAGCCCGTCCTTGTCTCTGGCAAACCAATCTGCGTGTAGACTTCTAAACAATAGGCATAAAATCAAAATTTCGGCAGTGGGTTGTTGTAACTGGTAAATGCGTCTTCCCAAAACAATTTTTGTTGTTCCTAAATCATTCCGAATAGATTTGAGTGGTATCTATAAAACGAGTACGCAAGGGTGCACTGGCACGCTTTGATCTGCGCCCTTAGCTAACGACAAGGAAAATGGCGGATACGACAGAAACGTTAACATAAAAGTGCCGAACCGATTTCCTTTTGGATGAAGTACAAGATGGATTGTAGTTTCATGAAGGTTTCATGCAAATTCAGGCATTTATCAATATCAATACAAAAGCTATACGATAAAATAGTTTAATTGTCCATTGTAAAGTTGACCACGCCTGTATTCACAAATAAGTTAAACGACACTATATAATATTTCATATCACACTGCTAAATAATCCACTATTGAATTGCAACGCAAATTAAACGTAACAATAACAGTTAATAACATTTAACAATAAAGCAAAATCCAATGCAGTTCAGCTGACATTGAATAATGAAGAAATACATTTTAAAAAGTTGCCAAATGTGTGCGATCCTGTTTGCGCCTTAAAGTGTCCAGCTGAGGATTTTGGACGGAGCATATTAACACAAACGGTACGGCTGTACTTCCGTTCTCCCGTACGTGATGAAAAGCTGTAAATACCACCGCCACTAGTTTCCACTAGTCATTTGTACGGTCTTTGGCGTTATTAAAATTTAATATAATGTTGATGGTCTTTCAGATTTCTGATTTATATGTCTTTAAGACTTTACATGCATCATCCATAAATTTCTATGCAGCTCTGTAAGCGGACGTCTGTGTTGGTGTGTAGAAACGGATAAACCGGGTTGCTTTAAATTGAAAATATGTTTTATGGTGGTCTCTGTTTGAAACAGGCACTGAACACCTATACGAAATACCCTGTTAGCCTTTATTCTCCTAAGGCCGGCAGACTTACCTTAAGACTGAATAGATGTATGTATACTTTTAAGACGCCTTGAAAGTCCACCGTTTGTCCTTTTTCTTTTTGACATTTTATCGTGCCATTTATAGCTAAGCGCGTGTAATAACTCCTAAACGATCAGAAATGAATACATTTAATTCATCTGACTGCTGAAATTAATTAATCTCAATATCCAAGCATATATTCCTGCCTGGCAGCATAAATACCTTAAAATTATAATGGAAATTGTAATTAACTTGCTATTTTAAATGCATTTTTAATGTAGACATTTTAATAACTTTTTTGAAAGTATCACAAGCTTTTAAAAGCAAGCATCACAAGCTCAAATCCCAAAGACTCGCAAAAAACATTTTTAAAATAGTATAAGAAACAATACAATTGCAGATCATAAGCTCGTTAATTACATTAAGAGATGAGGGTATATTTTATTTGTATTAAGGTAAACAGTGAGGAAAAAATGACATAGTAGTTTGTTTAGCGTTGGTGTAGCTGTGCAAAAACAAATGTAAACTTATTAGGTACCCACTTGAAATACAATATGAAATGGCTTCATCTGTTGCATTTTATGACGACCAATATGGAATAAGACGTACAAGTAGGTTTTGGAAATCTTTGTACTGACATCTGGAACCAAAAAAGTTGCTGTACATAAGCCAGAGAGATCTGTCATTTATTAAGAAAATGCCGTTTTGTTTTAAATGCCAGTTTCGCATTAAATGATTCCGTTTGTCATGCCTACACTAGTGGTGTTTTATGCAAACACAGTGTTTTGTTTAAAACGCTTAACATAAAATATAAGCGCTTATCATTTAAATTATAAATGCATATACGTTCATATGAATTGAGTTGGTATCCCTGCTAATCAAATAAACGTTTTGTGGACAGTGAGACCCAGACCGGATTTAAGCACCGAAAAATTTCGAAAAATCAAAGTTTAGATTGATATAAAGCTGCAAATCTTTCTGCTTGGAGAGAAGACTCAGTGATTGACAAGCCAATAGACCAATCACGTCGCTGGGTCACGGACCCTGAACTCTCAGATGGTGCCCAAACCAACCAACCAACAAACAACGACTAGCTCGTTCAAGTGAACTTTGTTTTAATCTCACCAGAGTGAAACATCTGGATTTTGATCTGAGCTTTATTACAGTGAAGTTACATCAGAAAAAGTAAAACAAGTTTTATTTATTTAAAAGCAAGTTTTATTTTAGGATTTTTAATTGCTTAAGCTAATTTTAATGCAATAATGTGCAAAGAGACAAAATTGACAGGAATTTCAAGAATGCTGATAATACTATAATACCGAAACGGCAGAGGACAAAGTGTGTCACTATATATACGATGTAGCCGCGTCAGTCTTTTTCCTGTTTCTGAAATGTGCTTTAAAATTAGACACGATGTATATATGCCCAAAAACGACAGAACACGTTTAACACACAATATCAAATAGCATCTGTGTAAAGAAAATGCATGCATTCCGAATGAAATTATTATTTTACATCAACGCGAGGATGTTTTCCCAAACTTAATAAATCTAAGAAGGCCACAAATAATCCGAGTACCTTGAAATGTACTTACAAAAGTTTATTTTATATTTTTCTTCTGACGTGTTCACAATAAAAACTTAACCATTGGTTGTAATACAAAACAGAGCCCCGTCTTCTAAACACAAGCGAAAGATTATACGTTTAAAACATTTAGATGATTTATATGTATTTGTTTTCTATTTCTACACCATTTGTTACATTTTATGAGAACATATTGAAATTAAAATGACGTGTTTCAGAATGAAGGAATGCTATTTTCTAACACACAAAAATATTACTGTCAAACACGCAAACACACCTAAAGAAATATGAACGGTTTACACAATACCGTATAAACTATTATATGCATGCATTTCACAGCTTATTCACAGACGAATTTACAGACGAGAAAAACAAACAAATAAAAATAGATTTAACAGTGAGCGAATAAAGGAAGACACAACATGCCTAGTAAGATTTAATGTCAATTTTCAAGGCATGGCTTAAGTCTATCTTGTAAAAGCACGTTATATTGTCCAATCTTTATTGTTCTATTCACAAAGCTTACGGTATTCGCCTTTCATTTAATGAAGTGTTTAATTTACTTGCCTTAGTTTGTTTTATTTAGCAGACGCGTAAGCCACGTAACTGCAGACAACTGTGGACATCTGGAGACGACGAGTGTTCTTTGTCCTGTCGCGGCTTCCCTGACCGTAACACACGGCTAGATGGCGCCATTGCTCCACGCTGCTCCCCACAAATTCACCAACTTGACCCCAGTGACGTCAAGACGGTCTGGCGCATCAAGGCCACTTTCAAAACCCCATTGGTCTGAAAATCACATGACAAACCGCCTTGAATCCATAATTATGTTGCTGATATTTTTCGCCCCCCCAAAAGATGTCAGCGTCCTACTGTCCTTATTCTCTTCAGCATAAAGGATATTTTTTAAAATCAAAAGAAAAGCGAGCCGAGGAACAAAATGTCATGCCCGAATAACGTGGCGGCCAACACGTTCCTGATGGACTCGCTGGTCGGAGGGACATCTTACAGAGGTGAGGGCTATTCTGCGAGCGCTGGGATGTACATGCAGCCGTCTGTAGAATATGGTTGTTCCATGGTGGGTAGTTTTGGAATTGTTGGTGCTCCATTATCCAAGCGGGACGAACTGCAACCCGGTGGGATGCATCTTAGTAGTTATCAGCATTCGCATTACCTGTCGCAGCGGGACGCGTGGACCGCAGGCTCTAAAACTTACAGCGGCTCCCAACCTGTTGCCCGGGCTTTGCACCCTTGTTCGTTTCCAGCCAGTAATGTGAAGGAGGAAGCGATTCCGTGTCTTTACCAGACCGATAGCGACAGCGCCAAGGAGTCCGCTGAGAAATCCACCTACATCCGTCTGGGAGACAATAACAGCCACCCGAATCATAGCGGCGTCTCCACCCCCGATTATTTCCGACGGAGCCAGGTGTACGCCAATGAAAGGGTCCACCACGGAGTAGATGAGTTCGGCCCGGACTTTAATCCTGTACCCAGAATAGCAACGCCTGTGGAGTCACCAGCAGTCGATCCGTGTGTCAAAACCAACAAAGCGAAGCAGAAACCAGAAGACAACACGCAGGGAGACGACGTGGATCACATACAGTCTAGAAAAGAGAACAGTGTCTCAAAAACAGACAGTTGTAGCGATGATTCCGAGAGCGAATTAAAAGGTGATAAAACTAATCTCTTTCTTTTTCTCTTTCCCTCACTCACACTCTCTAATGCACGTATACAACGTGTGAACCAACAATCACAGGAATAAAAGATTTTAAACCTGTTGTGACGAGCGGTGTACGATCAGAGCTATTTGTGATTTACAGGCCCCGATGTGTTGAAGAACTCAAACAACGACTTATAAACTTAATCATACATGCAAATTACAGATTAATGTTTAATTGGAAATGTAATTTTATCAAATGGCGAAAATAATATTAAATACAATGTCTCTTGCATTGTTTGATATTAACAGGATAACTAACAGACGCTGTTGTGCTAGGAAGCACAGAATAGCAAATTAATGCAAATATATAAACAAATCGATTTACAAAATGTTATTTAAATAAAATGTGTTTTATTTCAATCCTGGTGGTAGTCAACAGACGTACAGGTTTGGCCAATATAATCTTAAACATGCAGACGTGTCCTTTAGAAAATACGAATATTTTAATTTAAGAAGTTTTCCATTTTAGTCACATTTCACATAGTCACATTTAGTCAATTTCGCTCACATTTTTACAGCTATTTGTTATACATATCCTGTGCGATATTCATGTGCCCACGCAAATATATACGTATTAAGTATTTTGTAAATCATTTGAGTAAAATGTCATTATTGTATTTTTCTAAACTGAATTGACACAATTAGTTTAACGAAACAACCGTATAAATAAATATAAATAATATATTATTATTATGAAGTTCATGCATTAGAGCGTAAAAACGCATTTTGTACGATTTATCACGAACTTGTTGCACTTAATTCAAATAAAATGTTATGTTGGCGTTATATAAATTGTGTAAAAACTCTTATTATTGATATAATACAGGTACAATTAATATGTTGTATTAAAATAAAGGTTATAGCTAAATATATTTTATTACCTAGCTGCGGATACAAATTCTAGCCTCAGTTAACTCACCACGTTCTCTGTCGCTTGTTAAATTCCTATATAAAACGTGTTGTCCCCATTTAACGATGGCCTTGTGTTAATGTTTGTTTAATACCTGATATTAAAATGTACACTAAACCTACGATTTTGTAAAAAAAGCAACAACACAAATTTAGTTAGCCTAAATATTACACGCACGCCTATCGTCTAGTCCTCGCTGTTTATTGTGTTATAAACGGAAACATTTTTGATGTGTGAATTATTATAKAAAAGTGTGAGTTTTATGTGTGAGATTTTTTTTAATCTTGATGTCATTACATTTTACTTTACAGATGATAATCAAAAATATTTGCAAGCAGATGACGTGCATAGATTAAATCCACACAAATTGGCAATTGGTCAAAAATGTACAAAATACAACATAGATCTTTCAAATGGGGACAAACGAAATGATCAAATAGGAAATTGGAGGACGGGCCGTGTGTTAACTTTATGAAACATAAGGCAATTCGATGAAACCATTAAAATACTTAGAATATATCAATTGTTCATAAATCGCACGTTCCCCTGTGTTTTGCTTAATATGCGAAATAATGGACAATGTGATCAAATTAGCAACTGTTGAGTCTAAGTTAAATCTATGAACTTGCAGTTGTACTCCGTTAAATCAGTGTGTGTGTGTTTTTGCTACTGCAGATGAGACGGCATTGGAAAAAGCAACGGGGAACTGGCTGAAGGCGAAAAGCGGACGGAAGAAGAGATGTCCGTACACCAAACATCAGACGCTTGAGCTGGAGAAGGAATTCCTGTTCAATATGTACTTGACTCGAGAGCGCCGCCTGGAGATCAGCAAGAGTATCAACCTCACGGACAGGCAGGTCAAGATCTGGTTCCAGAACAGACGGATGAAGCTAAAGAAGCTCAACAGGGAAAGTCGCGTCCGGGAGTTGACGGGCTATAGCTTCAACTGAGGCCTAAGCCAACAGACGGAAGAAGAAATAAGCAAATACTGTTTTGTCTCTTCGCGTTCCGCCCTTTTTTCATTCATTTGTCTCTTTCGTTCACAGACTCGTACGCAGAATATAAAAAATAACAAAGTACGGGCCCCGGGTTAAACGCTGGTCCATGACTTTAAATGCAGAGTCTTTTGCTAGTATTAAATATAGTTAGCCTGAATTATTTTTGTGGAAAACACCAGTGTTATATTGTAAATACGTCAGTTGTGGGTAAAGGGCGCTTGGTGCAAATATTCGTGTCAGGTTTGTTTTATGTAGTCCCCAAGTCAAAATCCTAAAAACGAGATGTGTACTTGATGTTCTAGATTAGTCTGTTTGCTGTCGGTGCGCTCGTCTTATACAGCGTCCTGTGTTCTGCATGCTTAATTCCTTATGCGTAATTGTCAATTAAATGTTTAACTCCAGAGGGTGTTAAATAAAACGGGGTGGGAAACTCTAATGTCCTTGTATGTCCTTCCGAAGCACTCCGAATATGAGTGTGAGACCCATAACGTTGATTTAAATATTATCCAGGTGACCACAGTAAGTCAAGGTCATAAAATTGTAATGTCACGACGGTCCTGGAAAGCGCTGTGGGTGGATTTTATGATCTGCAAATATAATGTGCTGGTGCAGTAAAGATGCATTAAAAGGTGAGTGGAGGAGGGCTAATTCACATACTGGAGACCGCGATGTGCTGGCCTCACTGACGCGCTATGCGGTCCGCATGGCTGTATTGGAACCAGAACCTCTTTATTATGGAGTAATGGAAAGCTATGACACCACGGACCGAACACGGACGAATGATAGGAACTACAACAGCAGTGAATGGATGACTGGATCCTGCTGGCTGCGTTAATCTCTCCGTGTAAAGAAAACTCAAGGTAGGAACAATTGTTTCCTATTTGTTTATCAGCCCGGACCGAAAGAAGCTATTGGCTGCCTTGTGCGTTTTAATCTGTGACAGCTGCTTTATGAAGACTTTCCTGATATGAGGACTTTGCTCTCATACTTCTTGACAGTGACTGATAAGGAAGTCAGGCGGTAGATACTGTCTTCCAAGTGCAAGTTAAAGTTGTGGAGGTCGACATATAATAACGTTGTTTTATTTATATATCTGCTATTTGCTGTCGCTGACTTGTTAAGGTTAAAATTTGTCTTCAGATGCGTTTTGGTCTCTGCTAAAAAGCCACAGTTAACTTTCTGAACAGTCACGCTGTCGTTAAAGATGAATTATTCGTATGCTAGCGATGTGTGAGTTTGGCACTATTTAGACACTGTGGTGTTAGAAATTTTAATGTTGCTGTTTTAAGAGTGTCCGTTTTTATTAATTTTGGTGTTGCTTTTTAAGGCCAATGCAAGCAGCGGCCTGTCAGGCAAGCAATATTTTAGAAGAAGCTTTGATTAAATTGTCATTTGAGCAATGGAATAAAATATTGACTTATCTGTGAAGATGTGTTGTTTGCCTTCTCCTGTGGATAACGGCGTTACGCGCAGCTGGTGCGTGGTTTAGGTAGTTTCATGTTGTTGGGATTTGCCTTCCTAGTTCGACAACAAGAAACTGCCTTGATTACGTCAGTTCGTCTTCATCAAGGGCGACAATTGCAGTTAAATTACACCCTGTGCAATGAAGTTTTCGCAAATGGCATTGTAAATGAACTGAACGATTATAGCCACAGTGGGCTCTTTTTCTCCTTAGCTCGCCTTTATGTGTCAGGCTGTAAAACCGAATTTAGACTCTCAGAGGGGGGAAAGGACTGTAAACACAATGGGACAAACTTAGTGCGTTCCTTGATATGGCTCATTCATTCATTCCTAACCAATGCAAAGAATGTTTTATCCATTTTTAACACTATGGGTGTGATGACAGCGATGGAATACAGTTGACGGATTGATGGACAGCTAAGAATGGACATGCACAGAGATTATTTAATAATCTTTTTTACCCAGAAGTATATTACAACATATATTCCAGCAGTGTTTAAACAGGCGGCGATCAGGTGTAGAATAGTACGGAATATATTTTTTGTTTTAATGTTTCTATATCCTCAAGTCTATGTGTGTGTGTGTGTGTGTGTGTGTGTGTGCATATTAATAAGCGGGCAAATTAAACACTTTTACAAATGTAATGTGCGTCAAATATTGCCTGGTTTTGACAGCGTACTTTCAGAAAGAGAAACAGACAATGCATAATGTAACTATAGAAATTTCTTATAAAATTCAATTTTGCACGTAACTTCTGTTATTTACAGTTTCACCACGCGTTTCAAGGCAAGTGTTTAGTCGCACACAATTAAACCTGTAATTAAACCTCACTTTGCAAAATGTCTTGTAAATTACCACTTAATTCTATTCATTGTAATGAAAATTATAATAGCAGCAGTCAGCTAATAGAAAACTTGCTACTGCTATTTTCAAAACAGACAATAGCTGCTGACTAAAATATTATACAACCAGCCTTTTTTAGGTTAACTGACTTTTTCTAAACAGTGCATATGTGTCGTTTTGATTGTTTTACTTTTATTATTTTTACTTTTTTTAAGTGAACTAAGAATCTGATCAATCGTGCGCTTGCCACATGACGGACGGGCCTTAAAATGTAAAGAATCGGTGCAAACAGCCGTCGTATTTTTGGAAATTGGTCCAACGTACCTAAAATATTTCTTAAAAACTTTTATAAAAATCTGATTTAAGCCTTGTGGCGTTAAAACGCATTGTAGTCAATTATCCACTCGCAGTTTTGACTTGATATTTACGCTGTACAGTCACACAGGAACCGCCTATTAAACTTAACTAGATGTCCTTAGTTAAGCCCTTTGATTACGCTAATATTAAACAAACAGCTGTTTGTTGCACAGGGCCTCGTCGGTGACTTGTCCCGTTTCCTGTGGGAGAGTTGCTTTCATCATATCTGCGTGTTTTCTTAACCCTGTCCCCGCCCTTCAGTCTGGAATCCAAAGTCATTTTCATTCAGTTGAGTGAATGGGTTCCTCTGGAATGCGTCACCAACAAAGACTTTACAGCACGCGTAATGGCTCACAGGACACCGCCGCCTAACATGCGGACATAAGGGCAAAATCACCAAATAGCCCTAGCATTACATTAACAATTGCTCAGTGTATTAACTTTATGCTTTATAACTTTATGCAGAGAAGTTCGCCGTTTGCGTTCGGTCCAAACATGTGACGCATTAATTGCGGCAGACTGTAGCATTAGCAGTAGCTAGTGTCTCTGGTATGAAGGAGGGCTTTGTGTGTGCGGATGGAAACGGATAATCTAATGTGCTGGTATTTGACGTGAATCCAGCATAGATTATGGTTGCAGGTTTAGTTTGTGAGTTTGGTGGCGGAATCTTTATTTAAATAATAATTGGACTGTATTTTTTACATTGATTTGGTTCCTTGATTTGTTCGTGTCTTTCAGTAAATAAAACACATACATTTTAAACAAAGTTTATCACGCATCGGTTGTTTAAAGGCCTGTGCTTAGACTGTATTTGACTGACGTCTGTCACGTTTTATTCATTTGTCTGAATGAAAGTATCATTAGCTAGACCTGAATGAAACGGGCTTTAAACTATTTAAAACTATTGTGAATATTTTTTGTTTCACAGTCAGGTGTCGAAACGAATAGCAACACATGTATAAACGTATTTATAGTGCACGGAGAATAAGCATTTAAATCTTAATACTGCTGCTATATCTGTGTTGTCTATGGCCGCACACAATGTGTTTTATTCTTGCGCGACTAAGCAACAGAACAACAGCTACAGCTGTGAAATAGCGATAATAAAAGTACAAAATATTTTGGGGTAACGTGAAATATTTTGTCCCTTTTTAACCTAAATAAAGAGACATTTTGTCTCTGATGGTAGTAATTTAACGCTTCCTTTAAACTTAACATGTTGAAAAATAATATAAAGATAATAAAACGATATAAAGAAATGTTTTTTTAGTGCATTATAATGTACAAATGGTTTACACAAGGCCCTTAGCCTCGGACCAGCATGCTAAATATAACACAAGCATAATGCTTTTTAAGCTTTCAGTTCTAAATCACACATTAGCATAAGAGAAAAAGTGATATTTAAAAAAAAACTTTGCCATATAGGACAGTAAAGTTATGCTAAAGATTTTTAACAGATCGTCTGTTGGGGTTTCCAATGGGACCTATGTTTTCCGCACCATATCGTGTCGTAGCCAGCAAGGCTTTTAGCCGCATTGGCGATAAATAGGTCTATGTATACTGCGACAGTGTAACAGCCCTCAGTTTGCCTCAGACAAAAGACCATCCTGAAATAAAACAATAAAAAGAAAAAACAAAGATTTTTCTCCAACCTGTTCCTGACTTTAAAGTGTATATAACGAGAGATCGTGGACAAATCATCAAAGTGCATTAGCAATGATGCTATCTACCATAGTTTGTATTCTCTAATGGTCTCCTTAATGACACAAAAATCCATTTGAAGGCCTAAATTATGCTAATAGGCTAAGCGAGAAAAGTAGGCTATAAATATGAAACTATATTGTTTATTGTAATCACGTGATACGCGCAATGCATTAGTGGCTTGTTGCTTGAAAAACCTGCTCCTCTATGATCACGTCATAAATCTGAATTTACTTGTTTTTTATTACTATTTGCATACTGCAATTTCAGATATTTGTCATTAGTGATTCCCTTGTACGTGTACAGCACAATTGTTACATACAAGCCCGTTATTGGATAATGTGTATAAAATGTCTGATGTTTATAATTGTAAAAGGCAAATGTAAGGACTGATGCACAGAGAATAATCTTGGCTTTTGTAGATTTCATGTAAACTACAGAGTTTCGTCCTAATTTACCCTGCAGAGACCACAGCAACAAACACTGTTCCCTCAGTTTGTATTATTAGATTAAGGCCTAGCCAGTTTCCCTGTTAAAACACAACATCGGTGTAAATAAATCGAGATAAATACTCTAATAATGTTTTCAATTGTATCGTTTAGCAAACAATACATTTCACATATAATGAATTCATAAACTAATTAAAAATAAATGCCGGTTGTTTTAAACGTTGAAATCAGGTGTGAAACTTCATTCATATTGTTTTATCATAAAGATCTTAATCCAGTTTACATGGGAACGACACACAGTCGACTAAATAAACCAACCTTTTTATTTAAAATGTTTCCTTTATTAAAAATACATAAACAATGTTTAGTAGTACAATTTATATAATTGATATCATTGCAACATAATATGAGGAGATGATTTACAATTAAATAAACAGAAGTGAAAACAATAATGATCTGAATAAGTACCACGCCCTACGGATAAAAAAATACAGCTAAAGGGCTATTATTGAGTTTTATTGTACATTATTGTTATATTCATGAATGCAGATCCGGTTATTTTCATTGGTGGTTTCATAGCCTTTGGCAGATTTTTTTATTTACTACGACAATTTAACAATTTTATTAAGTGAAATTGGTGCATTAATATCCACAATAAGCTAAAATGTAACATGAAAGTTTAAATTCAGGATCTGACGTTAGGTTTTAACCAGCTTCGTCCTCACAGTATCTGTTGTATTGACATAAATTTGTATTGACAGCTTTAAATCTCACATTTCTTGTGCAGTAGACATGATCAACACACTGTCACGTCTTCGCATTAAACGGTGCAGCGATTTCCTCTTTATTTTTGTTTTTATTTGCTTTTGTTGAACCAAGAGCCGTGCACACTGCAACAAGACAAAAATAAAGCGCATGCAGGCAGTTGTTTCTGTAGGGCGGGTCCCTGTAAACAATTTAATAATTAATGCGAAATATTGTTTGAATAAAGCTTTCAAACGCTGTTTGCAGTACGACGGTAATGTTAATTTATTACGCTATAGCCCAAGCGTCTATATTTGGTTTGATTGCGTTTTGGCAATGACTGGTGTTGCAACCCAAAAAAAAAACAAGTAGAGAAAAAAGCCTGACCTCATGTGGCCGGATTTATCCTGGGCCTAACAGTGACAATGACTGCAGACCAAATCCACATATTTGCAAATGCGTTTGATTCAAAACCTAAAGTTGTCGATCTGTTCCAACCTTCTCGTTAAATTTCGTAAAGCCGATCCGCATATTGGACAATGTGCGGATCAAATAATCTGTTAGTTTTTATGACCATGTAAATCAATAGAAATTATGAAATCGATTTAATAGAAAACGTTTATATTTCCAAATATATGCAAAGCAAAGAAAATGAAAATTCAAATGCAATTTTATTTTACATCCAACGTGAATAATTAAAATAGCTAGAAATCAATTTGGAAGAACTAAAATTGAAAAATAAAAAGTTACAAGGCTATCTTACAAAGCATTTAGATTATGGATTATTAGGATTGGTGCAGATATATTTTTAAAGGCAGCGGTATAAGGAACCCTGCTAAATCTTTTAAAAACACACATTTGTAAACTCTTATCTTACACCCAATTTTAACAGCTAATCGAGTTTGTAAACAGACACGCTTTTCCCCCCTAATGTATTCGACTAAGGTTTGATGGTACTTCTTTCACTAGCGTAGTGTTGGTTTTATGTTATGCTAGGAACTTAACTGCAGTTTTATTAACGACACGTTTATGAACAATCAAATGGTCCTCGTAAAAATTTATTGAAGGGCGTAAACGCGTGCACGAGCACTTGACGAATATAGTCGCAGTTGCGGTCCGTTTTTAGTCGTCTTACTGGTCCCACCGCCCGGATTTTTAAACTCCATTTTATGAGGAATACCCCAATTGTATTTATCTAAAACTGAAGGACTCCAGTTTATTTGAAATAGGACTCCAGTCCGTAAACTCAGGCAACTCTCGACGGCAAAAGAGCCGTATATTTTTATTTGCGTGTATCTCACCGAGTCCTTTTCCATTCTATTGAATTAAGAGTCAAAATGAGAAAGTTGTTTTTGAACATTTTCGTGTTTGTTTTAATAATAATATTGTTCAGTGAGGGATGTACAAGGATAGCCAGAGCACAGTAGCCCTCGCTAGACAGAGATTAATTACACCAACAAATAGTGCCCCTTTTTAAGACGACTAACACATACAGCACTGCCTTGTAAATAACGATGCACATAAATCAGGTATAACACGATATATCCAAACACATTTATATGCATGTATTTAGGTTATATATGAAAACGCAACATATAAATTGAACAACCTACTGCAAGATCGAAGTGCATTTCTGTTCCAGGAGAGCGCGCGCATTGATCTACTGTGCAGTTTTTCAGGGAGCACAAGTTATCACGTGTTCCCCAGACGTCCAATCGCAGCTGCAGAAGCATTCAGAAATAATTACCTGTCTTGATTGTTCTACGGTCAGATAAAAAAGTACACATACACTCCATATAATAATCGGATGCATGTAAAAGAGACGGGAAACATCGCCATGTCGGCTACGGGTCCCATAAGTAACTATTATGTGGATTCCCTGATCAACCATGAGAGTGAGGATGTTCTCGCGAGTCGTTTCTCAGCCACTGGTCCGATATCCTCCAGCTCACGCCCGACGTCCTTGGTACCGGATTGCGTGGATTACCCGTCTTGCAGCTTTGCCCCGAAACCACCAGTCTTTACTACCTCATGGGCCCCCGTTCACTCCCAGTCGTCAGTGGTTTATCATCCATACACTCACCAGCCTCACCTAGGCACAGACTCAAGGTACGTTCGCTCCTGGCTGGAGCCCATTCCCGGTACCGTGTCTTTTCCAGGATATTCAGGGAACAGCAGGCACTACGGGCTGAAGTCCGACAGCTTCCAGGATCCCCGAGCCGGAGACTGTTTAGGCTCGAACGGACGCCCTTACACGGATTATCTGTATTGTTCCGCCGTCGACATTAGAGAAAAGCAGCAAAACATACCATCGCCTGAAACAGAGAGCCTGTCTTCCGGGAAGCACAAAGACGACAAGGCTGAATTAGACCCAAGTAAGTTAAAGCCATTATTGTTTACAACCGGGTATGGGATGCTTCTCAGTTTATTGCGTTCGCTTGGTGGTTGGCTGTTGTCCGTCGTAAAACCAAGTTCTTTCATCCTCTGTGAAGGACTCAGCAGACTCAAGTCTATGGGACGATCCAGTGATGACAAACGCCATAGGACTGGGTTGTAAAACGGGTAGTGGGGTTATAAAATTTGTCTCCTAGAAAGACAAGTTTGGCAAAGAAGGTAGCAAACGATGTTTACAAATAGCTTTGCCAATATTATTATTACGGTTCATTTTAAGATGCGGATTTAATACTCCGCCTTGTTGCTGCAATTCATTTCTGCAGACTGACGTTGGTACAAAATGAATACAAACAACTTAGAAATGCGTTTCAACGTTTAAAATGAAGAAACTGTATTTCTAGAAAATGCCATTTTGCATTGCTAGTGTGATATTGGTTGGTTTAAAATACAGGCTGCGTGTTTCGGGTGCACAACGTAATCAAAGAGCCAAACAAAAAGTAAATGTAAAAGCAGGAAAGCTTATAGGCTAGTATTTTGGTTTCGTCTTGTATTTTGAACTATTTTATTAAATGCAAGAAAAACACGTGAACGTTTGAAGTACGTTCATTCCATAGCAAGACTTTGAGCGTAGACTTGTGAAGGCTTGAGTCTCAAGCCTTTGCTTTTTATGGGCCTATAAAGCAAATAGGTACATTTCACTGGTTTACGGCGCCATTTCGCTCAAAGAGTTTGCAGAGCCATTTAAAGGGCTAGTGAGTTAGAGGGGCTCTCCTATAAAATTATCTTCTATTTAAACGTATTCAATGCTATTAATATCATTGATTCATCTTGCTGGAATGACATGCGTTCTTAGCCGCTAGTTTGGACATTGATGATTAATGATTTTATTGTGCAATGGCCATAATAATAATTGCTAAATAATACTAATAATAGTAATAATATATTTTGAACAGCAGGTTTGTTTACAGCATATCCCTACTAACTAATCACACTGTTTTCCACGTTGCTTTCCAGATAATCCCGTGGCAAACTGGATCCATGCGCGCTCGACCAGGAAAAAGCGCTGTCCATACACCAAGTATCAAACACTCGAACTGGAAAAGGAATTTTTATTCAATATGTACCTCACGAGAGACCGGCGATACGAGGTAGCGAGAGTCCTGAACCTCACGGAGCGACAGGTCAAAATCTGGTTCCAGAACCGACGAATGAAGATGAAGAAAATGAACAAGGAAAAAAACGACAGTAAAGAACAATAGACAAAATGTCAGTGATCGGACACAACGTGAAGATCATCGTTTAGAACGATTGTCATTATTTAGCTCCTTCAACCCATAACAGGAACCGTGAGAACGAATATTCTACGTGGATATCGTTATATAAGTGGTGGTATATGTATGATTTAACATACGTGTAATTTCATCGTCCTGATCTGAGTCACATTAATATGCGTTTTGATTTTTTACATCATGTTTTTTATTCACCAACAAAATGGGGACTCTACAGAGAAGCTACTCCGACGTTTCAGCGTTTCATACTTGAACTACTTAATTTTCAGTTTCCTAATTTATGCTTCTTAAGAGTTTTTTCCATTATTTGTAGGTTTAAAATTCAGTATTTTATAAAGAATAACAGTTCTGTAGTGTGTGTATGTATATAATACGTGTTTGCGTCCATGTGCTTAGTTTGTTTTTGATGTACCATTTTGTGTATTTTACATTCTTTAAACTGTAAAAATGACTTACATTATAGACTGTAGATATATTCAAATATATAGGCCTACAACAATGTTAATATGACTTTGTGTCTTATTCCAATGTTTTGACTGCACAGTGTACGTACAGCTACAACTTGTGTATACTAGTATTCTGTCCATTTGTTGCAATGAGTTTGTCCTGTATACAAAAGGGAAAGTTTCGACGTTGGAGGTAATATGTAAAAAAACAAACAAACAAAACAAATGAACAAATTTCCTAAACGCCAGAAGTAGGGCCTCCATAACTCGCGTGCCTTAAACCTGTATAACCCGTTTTAAACGCTGCAGATAATATTTAAAATCGTGATTAAATAATATTTTAAAACCCAAAATAACTGCATTCAAAGACATATGTTTATTAATAGAATTAATATTGCTAGTATTATTAGTATTATTAGTGCTATTATTATTAGCAGCAGTTGTTGTTGTTGTAGTAGTAGTTGCTATTTTAAAACAAACGTGCGTGCGTCAACATGTCTAGATTTTACTTGAGAAATTGCAAGTAAGCCCGTGTTTCTATCTGTGGTTTAGATGGTGTGTTAGAGCAATAAAACATAAATAATAAAACTGAAGAAATGTCGACAAGCTATAAACACTTTCGGGCCTTTATCAGGTCGAGGGTTCAGTAAAACGATGATACTACGTGTTTTTCAGTTGTATTAACATAAACCCAAATAATTCAGAAGGCCTGAGTTAATTTGGCCTTTTTTTTAAATTACGACCAACCTTTATTTTCTTCGTCTTATTTTAGTTACTCCCTGCAGAAGCCCAATGGTAAAGTCTTCTGATGTTAATATCTGCTCATTTATATACGACTAATTAAAGTTCATATGTTTGCCGCTGGCTTCCTGAGTTTGGCTGAAATTGCCTTTTTGTGGGACTTAACAATACGAACAGGATGCGGTGATTTTAAAGCCCAATCTTTAACGTTTCCGCCCAGAACAAAAATGCTAGTTTTACAACCCTGTTGAAGCTTGTGTTGTTTGTCTCAGATGCAGACGAACAAAGCCAACCTGGCTAACTGGCTAGACGTCTGGGCTAAATTACTTTATGGTTTAATGGACGGTGGTGGAGGAACCTCTCAAAGGGTTGCATGGAGACATTAGTTGCTTTAGGCTAACAAGAGCTAACAGCAGTCCACAAACACTACAATATGCATTTAGGAGTCACTCCAAGCCACAAAGTGTTACCAAAATCGAAAACCCTAGCTTTTATGCTTATACTAGTCTATGTTTGGGTATTGTTAGGTATGAAACTACGCGTTAGGTATTGCTAAACGTTAACACCATTTGTCACAGCTTAAAGCGTCTCGCATAGGTGTTTAGATGTTTGTTCCAAATTAAATAGCCTAGATAATGTTATCGCACAAATTTTGTGGCCTTGGCTTCCGGTCAGTGATGGTGTGTAAATATGCAACCACGCACACTAGATGGCGCTATTGACTCACTGTTGGCGCATTTGAGGCCACTTGAGGCCTGGGAGTGTCTGCTGTAAAAAGTGTTGAAAGAATGTCCGTCCCTGTTAATCACCGTTTCGGCTATAATGAAACGAAAAACACACGAAAGCATTATAGTATCATTACATATATCATTTTAGTGTCGTATAATCTTGTCCATTACCATAACATTTTGTTTTGTTTATTGTACTCTCCTTCACACACTACATGGTCTTTTCTTTGTTTCGACATAATCTCTAGCTCTTGGTAAAAAACACCGTGTTTTATGTTATGCTGTTGTCCCATACAGCGTTTAAGAAGTTGTATGGGACAACTTTTACCTCGTTGTTTAGCTGTGTTTATGTTTTCTGTTTGCTTATTTTTAGATACCGTGTTTATTAATAAACGGCCTGTTTGTCTGTGGCTATGCAATACAACAAACAATAGACAAATAGGGCAGCCCTGGACGATTTAAGGACGGCATTGCTATAATAATCAGGGCCTGTACATTTAATAACTATTTTGACAAAATTCAAACATTTGCAAATTATAAACTGTAATTTATTTTCCTATTTTTCTTCTTCGTATCTTTTTAACAATACAATAAATTATAAATATAAACAAACAAACAAATAATACTAATAATGAAATGTAATTCATAAATGATTCGTTCATTACAAAAACTTACTCCATTAGCTAAAACTGAGACAAATAGTGACCCGCAATCTTTGTCTTTATAGACTGTGAGATGTCTATAAATTTCCTGTGTGTGCCTTTCTAAGTTTCTAAGTAACGTCACAAAACCACATGCTCATATTTTTGGGAAGTACTTTAAATGGGCCAAGCTGAAATAAACAACAAGCTATTAATGTGTCTAGTAAAATAACGAAGCATCTATTGCGCAATTTTATTGTATCAATGCGGCAGATTTACAACTTTTTCGCATGGTTTAGGAGGGCCAAGAGAGGCCTTCGTGTTTAGCCTCTCTCTCTCTTTGATGTGTATGTGTGTGTATGTGTGTGTTGTGTGTGTGTATGTGTGTGTGTTTGCAGTCTGTTACAAACAGTCAAAGAAGACATCACAGTTACTTGTCACAATCTGACAGTTTAATAATAGCAACAACAACAACAGCACAAATAATAATAATAACAACAAATAATAATACGTTTATTTATCATGGGTACAAATGCTTGGTGTGTGACATGCATTCTTTAACAAGTTCTAAATAATAGGCTAATAATACTACTACTAATAATAGTCTAATAAAATGAGTATTATAATAATTATTAGTAAAAATAAGATTGTGAAAAATGATCAATGGTGTAATATATAATATACACCATTGATATAATATAATAATAACTATTGTTATTATTATTGTTGTACACAGTTATACCATTTTCTTTTGGTGGCATTAAATGTTTGATTTTGTAGATTGTAGTATATTTAATTATTTAAGTACCACATTTTTGGCGATATTCCTCAGAAACTGTTGTCGTCCTGGGAACAGTTAAAACTGTTCATCTTCAGTCATGTCCCCGAGGGTCAAGGCTGGACTCAACATTATAGGCCTGTCAGAGTAAACGTGCAATGGTCGGAGCTTATATGGTCTTTGAAATGCGAGGATAGCAAGTTATTTCCTAAATGAAATAGATGTTAAATTGTTTTAAGGCGAGGGTGGGATGACAATGACCAGTATAAAGTCGCCATAACCTGCGGTTAAGTTCTAAATAGTCATTAAAATCCTGGACGATTCATTTTCAGACGTGCTTATATTAGTATTCAATAATAAAACACAGACAGCGGTGTTTCCCCTCAAGGTAGACGCTCGTGGACGCTGTGGAAAGATGAGGAGGCAAGGGTGGGGTGTAGTCGACAAGGGGTGGGGGGGCTCATTGTAGTGGGGGTGGTTGGGTGGGAAGCAAAAAAGTAAACGCTTGCGACTGAGCCGTCTGAGTTAGCGAGCTTTAACCTTAACACACATTCACGGTACACGCCATGATTTGAGGCTGCAAAAGGAAAAGGCTGGCGAAAGGAAGAGAGAGAGAGAGACTGAGCGAGACGAGCTAAAGTGGGAGCTGCCTCAGATTGTCCGAAGGGGCGGCATTTCTCCATCTAGTTCCGGTTGCTCTGTCTGCGTTGCGTGCCATTTGGAACTGCAACAATAGGTTGCCACCATTTAGAGAGGGGAATATTTTTCATACACAGACTGACTCTTTTTTAATGCTAGACAAACATGAGCTCCTATTTTGTTAACCCTCTTTTTTCCAAATACAAAGGCAGCGAAACGTTAGAACCAACTTACTACGACTGCAGGTTTCCACAGAGCGTTGCCCGAAGCCACACGCTTGTGTACGGACATGGAGCGGCTGCGCCGGGGTTCCAACACCCCTCGCATCACGTACAGGACTTTTTCCATCACGGAACCACAGGTATCTCCAACCCCGGTTATCAACAGAACCCCTGTGCGTTGGCATGTCACGGAGACGCTACGAAATTTTATGGATACGAGGCGCTTCCGAGGCAACCGCTTTATGGTACCCAGCAAGAGGCGAGTTTAGCGCAATATCCAGACTGTAAATCGTCCAACAGCACTAACCCAGGAGACGGGCAAGGCCACTTAAGTCAGACCTCTTCACCGAGTCTGATGTTCCCATGGATGCGGCCTCACGGTTAGCACAATTACTATTTTACATACGGTTTAATAAGCCTCGCTTTGTATGTGTCTGTATAACTGTGCCAGTCTGTTAAAGTCTTGTGCAGCACACGTTGTTTACTAACTGCAAAGGCAGAGAAACAGACACAGGTGGACTATTTTTAGCATGCACGAATTGTCATGGTCGCTTAATAATTGGTATTATATACAAAGTTTTGTATTTGTTTACCACGCCAGACGGTCGTAAAACGAATGAAGAAGTTTTGACACTTGGCTGCTTTCTGTTGCTTCATAATGTCACAAGACACGAGGCTGGACGGACGTCCGAAATCAGATTTTTCTCGCCACGGTTTGAAGTGACCACCTGCCTTTAATGGGAGACTGGGAGTGATTTGCGATTTGTAATGTCTGGTAGTAAATTGTAACGGTGAAAGCTATATAGCAAAAAGTTGCATGGAGTCCACAGTCAACAATCGTAGAATTTGTTTGATAAAAGTGGCGTTTTTGATTGTTTTAGATGATACGAGTTTCCTCCCTGTTGACACAAAAAGATAATTGTAGAATAAAACAATTTAAGATTTTAGTTTGACACTATTTCAATTTCAGCTTTCTCTCAGCCAACTGATATCCCAAGCGAAAACGTTCATGCTAATGCTAAGTGCATCCGGATCATATTAGGAAAGTTACTCTTACAAACTAGTAATTATCCTAATTGGGGAAATTAAGGTTTTTCGTCTATTTCTTTTCTTGGAGTGGCGGATACACACACGTCTGTGCGCGTGTGTGTCTGTCTGTGTGTGTGTGTACGTGTGTGTGTTTATCTAGCTGTCTGTGTGTGTGTGTGTGTGTGTGTGTGTGTGTGTGTGTGTGTGTCTGCGCACGCCAGGTTGTGAGATTTCTGCGTTATTGACCTCAATTACAGTTGATGTCTAACCTTAAATACAAAGACAGCGCATTTATGTTAAAGAAATAAAATTACGTGGAAAGATCAATTTTATTAGATAAGATTGTTAGCTTGTTAAATATAATTTCCCCTCTGCAGCCACAATAACTGTGCATCATTTATATCGATAATTATGTATTGCATTATTCACCGAAAGGGTTGTTCTTGAGTCCGAACTGGTGGATAAATAAACAAAAATACGCTTTTTATTAATTTTAATTGTTATTTTGATAAAGTTAGACGTTGCAACTTTCCGCTCATGTGTCCTCGTGTCTTTGTATGCGAATATGTAAGAATGGAAAAGTACTAAGAAATGAACAGACATGTAATTGACAGATATTCTTGTTTCACTCTAAAGCTCCAGGGAGACGCAATGGCAGGCAGACATACAGCCGCTACCAGACTCTTGAGCTGGAGAAAGAGTTTCTCTTCAACCCATACCTCACACGCAAGCGTCGTATTGAAGTGTCCCACGCGCTGAGCTTAACCGAGCGGCAGGTTAAGATCTGGTTTCAAAATCGCCGAATGAAGTGGAAAAAAGAAAATAACAAAGACAAATTTCCTGGCCAGAGAGGAGAGGCCGAAGCAGAGGCGGATGAAGAGGCTAACGAGGACGGCGAGGTGGAGGAAGGAGAAGATAAGGAATCGGAAGAGAAAGAGGAAAGCAAGGACTGATTTTATGGTCTTTTTATTGTTATATGGCAGATATTGAAGAGGTCTCGCGAATGGGCAATGAAAGAGTAGACGCGCCAATTTTATTACAACAGTTGGGTCAAAAAGTGAGAAAATCCCCCTCCTAAACTATAAACTATACTAAACATGCCCAAAGAAAAAAGCGCTTTTTGAAACACACGAGGACTTTTACCATTAGCTCACAGTGGATCTGTGTATTTGACAAATTACTTAAAATGACAGAATACCAGGAACACAATAACCCATCTTTTTGTTTAGAGAAATTAAATCAGCATGATAACATATCTTAGCGGAGTTTAACATGTTTTTCAGACTTAATAACGATGTCCGGGGGATGCAAAAAAATGAAATACTGAAATAATTACACCATATTTTCACGTTTAAGAAACGATTGGTCTTGTATATAAAACAGAAGCCACAACATGCTGACTAGAAAATCAAATTAACAAAGGAATACATTGATTTTGGTGTTATATTGTTTCAGCAATCCAGAAATGGCAATATTGCGTTGGTGCCACTGTACTGTGAAAGACGATGGCAAATGTAGAAATGCATTCGGTATTACACGTACTTTATCGATTCATTAAGTGTTTTTATTGTTACCCTGTGTGAGTGGGAGAGATTACAGTTTGTATTTTACGATTATTTTACTGGACTCAGCAGAGATCATTTGAAATTCTTGAGAGAAGCTACCTAATCATGGGAAATTTGCAATATACATTTCTACCTAGAGATTTCAAAGACTCTTATTTTGTAGTGTATTAAACCTAAGTTATTTACCCTTTAAACACTTATGATTTTTGAGCGTTATGGAGTCTTTGGAAGACACAATAAGCTCAAAGCCAATCTTAACACTTCTAAGAGATTGTACCACGGCACTACCTATAAACAGCTTTTGCTGGCGAGAATGAATTACTAATTTATTCTACAGGCTACATAGCGTTGCTTTGTTAAAATATTTAGACATTTCCCCCAACAACTTAAACTGCCTATAGAAAATGCACATTTCTGTGTAAATGATAAAACGCTGATTACTACCCTACCTTATCTAAGGAAAGAGAGTCATTTATCGTGCTGGTGTTATAGAGTAGATTTTGAATTGCACTGAGTGTAACCTTCATGTACGTCTTGTAATATCTTGCTGTTATCAATATGCTCGTTTAACTGGTGTTCCTCGTGTGAATATAGACAATTCGTGTGTGTCTGCGCCATTGCTGTTGAAATCAACAGACGAATAAACAAGATGGCTCATTCAATTACGTCTCGTTTTTGCCTGAATCCACTTGCTTACGTGTCAAAAATGTCCTAAACTGTTTCTTTCCCCGTCAGTGAAAGTTTGGATTTTGACTTTGAAGAAATACGTGACGGGTAAATGCAGGAATCTGATGTATTTTGTAGCTTTGTAGAAAATATCACAATCTGTAACAGTATTCAAATGGATAAATATAACAATAAAAACTCCATTATAATCTTGAAAACCGTTTGGGGCTTTAATATCTATGCAAACTGATGGTAATACAATTATTCATACACGTTATAAGTGTTACCGCATCATTTGGAAAAAAAAAACTTAAGCTTTTAGTAAGTTACTAAGTAACTTATGGATTATTAATTCATTTTACCATTATCTGTGAAAACTGAAAACTATCTAAAATCGATCCAAATTATTGGAAGCAGGTCTGAAAGTCTATTAGAATTTAAAGTTACATTCAACTTTACTTAAGTAAGGATCTAAAGCGATCTAAGTGTCATGTTTATACTTGTCTAAATATTATAAGTCCAGAAGATTCTTCTCAGGACATCAAGATGACATTTCAAAGATGCTAAGAAGTGTTATAGCATAAGGATAACCAATCGATCCTACAGAATTGGCCCCTAAGTGACCATGGGCTGAACTGGCTATTCAAAAATATTTAATAGATCAACACATAAGTATCCTATTTCAATATTGGGAATTCACAATTTCTGGTCCTAAAGTATAATATTTAAGGTTGTTAATAGAGGGATTTTAGAAAAAAAAACTCATGTCCACACCCGTGTTGGTCTATTAGAGAAGAGATTGTTTAATAAAAGTGAAACTTGCAAAATATTAGTGTAGCCCACTCTTTAATATTTTAAGTTTTTTTCCAGTAAACATTGTAAACTCATGACATAAATGTATAATTTTGTCTTGTCCAGCAACTTTTCCAAGTTGTTACCTAGAAAATCTCAACTCAGAATCTCTCAGTTAGCAAAAAATAACATTTCTGTGCAAACACACAATATAGATTATCCATATATCCAAACAGCAAAGTAAACAAAGACCACAATATATTAGTTTCTTTCTCATTCAAAGAATACAGGGTCCACAATAAACACTTTTATTCATTTATTTAGCAGCCAATGCAAATTTACAGAGCTAGTAGGAAAAGGATGAAATTTAAACAGAAGCCATAAAGATGTTTATGATAACTTACAACATGTTTAAACAGAAGTTAAAGCTTATTAATTATCGTCATGAAATTGCTGGCATGGGCTACGTCATGTGCAAAAACTTTAAAAAGTGTTTTCCCCTTCAGAACTTGCTATAACAGGCCATAGCAAAGGCCTAGAGCCTCATAAATTGGAACAGCAGTAATTAGAACAAGCTTATGACATAAACATGAAAGGCTGACATAAACATGGATATGGAAGATGAAAATTGATATACTTTTACATATTTAGGGGCAACCGATCACCATTAAATGCCAATACCAGTTGAGTAACTGGGCGTAAATGGCCAATAGCTTTCTACATAAAAGAACAGGGAACGTTTAAAGCTTATAATTCCTTAATGTAATGTCTGCACAATGAATCGATGAAAGTATCTTTTAGCCACAGGACTCCTGTCCCCAATTTTAAAACATTTTTAAACTTTTTTAAAAAGGCATCAGATTTCTGATTATTTTACAAGCACTTATTAAATTTGACATTCGAACTAAAATCGTATGTAAACATTTTCTTGCGCCCGCTTTTGTACGGCGTTTAGTGCTGGTAATAATAGTTAAGGCTTTTGTTTGCTTGTTTTGCCTGATCCTGTGCACTCAGATTCAGGAAGTTCCTGTGGTAGTGACAATTGCTGTGGTCATTGTCCATCCGCCTTGCAGTTGTATATAGCACTGCTGTTACATTCCAAATGAGGGCTTTACTATACCTGCAGTAAACTTTATTGCTGGTGTAAACCCGCCAGGGTCGCATCCGGCAGACGTTTTTGCCTTTTGATATCTGTGCAGGGCAGACAGGCTAGAACAGGAGACTCGGAAACCAACGTGGACGTGGGACTGCTGTCCAAACTGTACGTACGCCAGCGCGCACGAAGCGATTTCTTTCATTGTATTTCTTTTTTAAGAGCGGATAATATTTGTATATCGTTTGACATTGTTTATTGTTGTGCTATCCTACTAAAATAATTAATTAGAAATGGTTCTTGGCTGCTTTTTAATGTATAATGGACATGTGAAAGCGTGTGACCTTTTGTCATTTTTAAACAATAAAAAGTCGATAAATACAGTTTTTGTTTTAAATTGATAGCACAAACACAAACATAGTGCAAATATACAGAGTAAACGGATGAAAAATAACATACCTGCTTGTGAGGGGCATTGAGTATATAAACTTTTGTGGATTAGTTTTGCTAGTTAATGTGCATAAATGTCGCATAAACACCTTGGCGTTATGTTACGTTGCTTGTTTAATTAACCCAAAACGAATGATTTTGCTCAAATACAAATTGCCAGTACATACATAGTAAAAGTATCTATTATATGCAAATATTTGTAATCATACATGTTTGCAAATAATGTTTCAGGTACCGGATAACTAACCAATCACGTTTATATAACGAATTTCGTTTTAAATCGTTCCTAAAAAAAGATTAACTTATAAAAAAGGTTTAAAAAAAGGTTGTTCTTCCATAATAACACAGCATTTATATTCCCACACTTGTAAACTCGTATACACTTAAAAGGTAAAAACAAGGTAAAAACACTGTCACAATTATTTGGATTCAATTTAAAATATTTTAAATAAAACATGTTTGAAATAACAATTTGTGTCATTGAATTGTATTATTAATTAGCATTGTATTGTATTTCAGCATTGTAAATACTTCTGCTTATCTGATAAAGCAGTGCTGTCTGACAACCTATCGGTTCATTCGTGTTATTTATTTAATGATAATATCTAACATTTATTTGTTTAAATGTCAGTTATACCGAAGACGAAAAGACTTTTGGCAACTGGGTCAATAACACGATTTTATGAGATGTAAACGGGCTATGAGAAGATAAACGCACGAGTTATACCTTTTATTGTTCCTAAATATATTTTTACTTATTAAATGGATATTTTAACCATTTTTAACCATCTTAAAAGCCTGTTATAGGAATTATCTACAACCAACTATTTTAAGCAATCTGGTCGAATGGCTGCACACGGCCTATACGAAATCTGTTAAAGGTCAGACGGGGTAAATATAAAAAACGAGCCTGTGTCTGAAACCGGACCGTTTTTGAACTGGACTCAACCCGGATTTGTTGTACCAGGCTTGGTGTCTGACGACAACGCCTGTTAATGTAAACTTACAGGGTATTTAAAGGTTGTATACAGGTTGTATATAAATTGGGTACTAGTTTTATGATTTCTTTCTAATCATAATCTAAACACAAAAATAAGGTTTGCACAATTGTTAAACAGGCACTTAATACACTTTTTTATTTTGCCTATTAAGTCTGATCATGTTCATATTAATCTAGTAGTTTGTAGCTAATGATTATTATAACTAATAATAATAATAATAATTCGCTAATAATATTTAACTAATAAACGAGCTTTATGAAGGTCGAATAAAACCAGTCATCAGCTCAACAAAACAGAAAAGAAAGCACAAAATAAGCTGAGCGATCTTTGAGAGAGGGTGAAACGTAACACATTCCTGGTTGTTTAGAGGGGGAATTTACTGCTAAGTAATAAAAGTTTACGACTGAACACACGCGGTCATTGGTTGCGTCAGACCACGTGACACCCACTCTATGAACATGAACTTTCTGCTGTTGTCTTCCCTTGAATCTCCCCATCTATCGACCAGCGAGCTCGCGGTGGTGTTGAAACGATCTTACCGCTAGACATTTCTCGCGTTTTCTGTTTTCTCACCAGCAAAGGCGGATTTTAAACGTTTATATCTCGTCGCGTCTGCCTCGTCGCCAGTAATGACTGAAAGAACGTCCCCAGACGTCGCCTCACCCCCGGTCTTCTATCCATCGGGTCCCCTAGAGGAAAAACACGGCACTGATAGCTGGACTGTTACTGGTTAGAGCGCGTAAACATCTTTAATGCTCGACAGACTAAACATCTCCCGCGTCAAAGTGTTGCAGAGAATGGAACCCCGTTCCTATAGCTGTCACGTTGCGCCCGCTGCTACACCGCCGAGCGTGCGTCACGCAGACAACGGAGAGCGCTGGTAAGTAAATGTGATTCTAAGCTCCTTATTGGCTTCTGGTAAACTTGCATTTACTCAACGCGTAGATTTTAATCGAGACGTTAAGGTCAGACGTATTGTGGCACCAGCAGCACGTATCGCATGTTAATGTTGTGTCCACGTTCCCTGATACTTTATTGATTGCGCGCACGCAAGCGCTCGTGCACTAATGGCTCTTACTGTTGTACCATTGCTGACCATTATTTGTTTCGACGACAATGAGTTTAAGGTTTTTTTTTTAAAGATGGCGCTAGATAAGTTGTGCCCAAGCGGGTGTGGTTTAATGGTATTATGTGATATTATGTTTACTTTCTAATGGTTATAACCACAAGCTTTCACGTGGTCTGTGTGTGATTGTGGTTTTTGATAATGGGGGTTTGTGTTTCAATTTCCTTGTTTACTATAAACGCCCTCATAGTGTTTTAGGTCATAGGTTTTACTTGCAGTGTGCAAACGAAATGCATACAGAAAACTGATTTACTAAAGACAATATGAAGCCCACATTGGATACATAGCACGCACTCATAAGAGTATGCTGTATATTTTCTTGGAAGAACGTGGATTGCATTGTGTTGTCGGTCCTTTACATAATGCATGATTTGAACATTTAATAATTCAACAGTAAGAGTTTAATGAGATTTTGAGAGACAGAAATGGAGCAAAATTGTAACGCAACCTTTGTTGCGTGTCTCGTTCTCTTACTAACCACACAGGTTCTGGTTGTGTCCACATTTTAACAAGCACGGAACTTACACGTATTCAGCCATTCACTCCCACACAAAACACTTCTTTTATATTTATCAAACAGTCGTTGTCTTTCACACAAACTCAGATATGAGCACATTTTGCTGTTAATGTATTCAGTAAAGGCATGTTACATAACAAACACCCGCCCTTGCTATATATCAATATTTGTTGCGGATTTAAGATTTCGGCTCTTCACAGAGATTTTGATTCAAGTCTCTCTCTTTCTCTCTCTTTCTCTCTCTCTCTCTCTCTCTATCTCTCTCTTTCTCTGCACACGTGTTCAATCATCCAACACTGTCATTCCATGAGGACTAAATCAAACAACACTGCCACCTTGTGCCTGCTACATATGCAAGACATTATACAGGGCCTAAAGGTAGGATAAGATACTGGCCACAGTTTAGACTTGAAACCACGTTCTTGGCAGACGCTGGTATAGATACGCAGATCTAATTAAAAATGAAAACAAACTTCTTAAATCAAAATGATATGATATATGTGTTTGGTGGCGTTTACCTTTTACGTTTAGTTAAAGCGAAGAAATATGTACAAACACAAACTCTGTCTACGTTCCGCTACGCTGCGAATGTTTTATTTACACATGCAATGATATGGTAACAGGATCAATATTGACAGCCATTGAGTTTTAATTAGCAGGAAAAGTAATTATGGAATAACTTAGTAAAGTCCAGAGTTGGAAACTTCATTCACGCCAAGGGCCTCTTCAAATCCAAGCTTGAGGCTGGTATGGGGAGACACAAAAAATAAAAATAAAAATGTTATGTACATACAACTTACGCTTCTAATAACGTATTACAATTACAGCAATTGCTGAAAGAACGTATTTTCATTGTATGCGTAGTTTGTTCAATTACGAATGTATTGCGTTGCATCACATAGTAGGTTTTTTAAACAATGCATTACAAAGTGCGTGAAAACACACACCGTATTTTCTTGTTTTTAAAGCTACTAAACGAACTTGACCAGTAATTTATTAAGGCCGAATGCTTTTGTGTGTGATTTGTTTAGTGCGTGTGTGTGTGTGTGTGTGTGTGTGTGTGAGAGAGAGAGAGAGAGAGAGAGAGAAACAGAGGCAGAGGAGGGCGGGGCTGTTCACTACACAGAGTTTACGGTCTTCCTCTGTTTTCCACGGATAGTGACTGGGGAAACTTTTAATTTGCCATCGAGTCGATTTAAGTCCCCGTATATATGGTGCGTAAGATTTATTCATTTGTATATTACAGCCACTCTTAAAACTATTAATCACGCTCCAAACAACCTCGTGAAATTGTCACATTTATTGCCATCCGACTATCATTTGCGTAAACTTCGAGCCAAATCCTGTGTCGACCACTGCTATTGAATTTAAATCATAGAAGTCATAATTCAAAGTTGCCATGGAAATGAAAACAAATTCCAGGCGAACTTTCAATTCCAAACATTTCCTTACAAGAACCACAGGGCAATGCGAGTTCGCTATACTTCAAAACATCTATGGGGGTCATTAGACGGCCACATAATTTAGCAGAATTATCTTGTGTTAGTTAAAAGCCATGTAATG
The DNA here is from genome assembly GCA_036877545.1 of Yasuhikotakia modesta. NCBI lineage: Eukaryota > Metazoa > Chordata > Actinopteri > Cypriniformes > Botiidae > Yasuhikotakia > Yasuhikotakia modesta. The sequence continues at coordinate 7,316 of JBAJNP010002035.1, read as the reverse complement.
CCCCTTCGGGGTCATGTGTTGCTGTAAGTGCTTAGCTGCATATGAGAGTTCTGTTACGACTGTCACGTTAATATTATGGATTTTGTTTTCGCATAGATACATCGACATAGATCAAAGCAAAGAAATTTGGGCTCGCAATACTAAACTCAGTGCCTCATCGGAGGAATTTGCGATTGTAGAAGTTGGTTACAAATAAATAGGCCAATGACAACACGGGTGTAACTATCCAGTACACGCAGACTGGTTCGACAGAAAACGCATCAGGAGGTTCCTAAATATTGTCTTTTACCCCAAACATCAAATCACGTGCGTAAATTACGCGTTAGAAGTGAGATTGCGGCGCATTTCTGGGCGCGTATGTTCGTCGAAGGTAAAAAGAATACAGACCAAACGGGATGTCTATTTATTGCCTCCTCAAACGCTAAAACACAACCATGTGATCTGTCTTGAGGGCCGCAATAAAACACTTAAAGCTCTTTCTCTTCAGTCACATAAGCATACCAACTGCAGACTGAGTGTGATGCGTTTTACTCACTGTTTCATTCACAAGACCGATGCCGTAAAATACATCACGATATTTAATATCGTCTCATCAAAGGCTTGCAGTTCAAAGCCATTGGAGCAACACGACTGAACATCAAAGTCCCGGGCGTGTATAGACACAACCTGTACTTAGTATCTGATCCCTCAATTAGGAAAAGCTACGCGTCGAAATATGTATCGAACAGGTAAATTTTAAAGGAATAATAATAATGCAATTTTATCATAATTTAATCTCGCACGTTTATGTACTGCTGTGCTTACTGAGTAGCAGTTAATAGTTTAGCTTTTAAGGGCCGCGTTGCGCCTCAATACTTCATTATTAAAATGATTTGCTTTGTTCAAAACACAATTTTAAGTTTTAGAAAATGACAGCTTGGTGCATTTCAAACATTTGGCAACAGTTTCATTTCTACAATATTAAATAAGTTATGCATGGCGCGCGATAAAACGCTCAGCGCACTTTTTCCACGCTAGAAATACTTTATTATTACCAAAATCAATTACTTTTACAAGTTTATGTTCACAGTAGACAACATGTATTATTTCGAATTCAATAATGTTAATATGTTAGGATCTACGTCCGTATGTCTTATGAATTTACTGTTTAATTTTGCAGGCTTGTATTGACTGCTATTATTATATTATAACTTGTATTGGTTGCGTGTATAATTATAGTTACTAATATTATAATACTATATTAATAATAATAGTGTAATGGTGAGAAAAACAATAAACAAATATTAAAGAAACTATTGACCTAAACATATAAACACATAAGTAACACAATAGGCCTATAGGTGTATTTTTGTCCTCAGCCCAACAGTAAAATTCTACCGATCCGACATTTTTTCCAAAAAATTACAACCCATCAAAAAGTTAATATTTAATATCGATCACATCTTAAAGCAAATAAAAGCACGGAAAATCACTAATTTTATGTGTTTAATCAATCGGTAAGCAGATTAGTCTGTTTTATAGATGTTAAAAGCTCTTTCGCGCTGTCAGGCTGGAAGTAAATTTTACTGTTCTGTCAATTTCTTGTTTTGCGCACCTCTTTTCCAACCACTGTTCCCGGCCTCACACTTTCCGTCATGTGGCCTGCATTAAAGGTCATGCAGTATCTCCTAAACCACACGGTAAAAACGATTCCTGTACCCCCACTACCAATTCTGCATAATAACATATAAAGCAACGATTTCACTAATAACGCGCTTCATAACGCGGTAGTTTTATTTGTATTGTTCAACAGTTGCCACGGTAAGAAATTCCGTACAAACTCTTACAGACAAAACGTCAATGCAATAAACAGTGCTTTAATTTTGTAAATGTGTCTGGTAGTAAACATTTTGTATGGCTTAAATAAACTAAAATGCCATATTGCGCGTAGCGTTCTGTTCACAAGATAAGAGACTCGATGCACAGCCCCCATGCATTCAAAGGAGTAATTGCCCCTGAGCTGGAAGTCCTCAGTTGGTTTTGTGACTTTTATTGCACCGAGGCGCGTTTGACGCATTCTTTAGTAAGATGCCCCTTCCCCCCCGCTTCCTTTGGGTCTTTTACAACTGAAATTATCAATACATTACAAATGGGGAAAGGAAAAGCGTTTTCCCTTCAGCGAGGAAATTAGGACGAGAAAAACAAATAAACAAACAATATGGTGATATCCGCTAAATAACAAAAATAATATGGTACGTTTGTCTAAATGAAATCTGGTGACTGACAAAAAGACGTAAAGACGTGTATCAATAATTCATTAATAACTGTATAATCAGCATATTTAGTTTACATATTATTGTTGCTTTATCGATAGCAGTGTTATGCTTGTATGCAATTGTTATTGTTAAAAACAGCGCAGGCTATACGAACTATGCGTAGATAGCCATGTAAACCAAGACGTGGCTGAAATTAGAGCTTTGGTCATATTATTTTATATTTTAAAACAAGTGTTGTTGTTTTTCCAACTTTAACATGCTAACATGCAATATTTATTATGCCCTGAAGGTAGGACTGTCGTAATAATTAGGACTCCCACTTTATATTCATTGTGTTCATTGTGTACACATTACACGATAGCTCCAGTGAGCAACTGCACAAACGAATCATACAAGTAACTTATTATGTTGCTCGCTGCAAAACGCAAGAAATACTTTCAGAATCACTCTTACAATACACGTGTACAGGCTTTATGCCTCAGCACACCGAACAAAATAACTCACTAGTTCATGCACACAAAGCCATAATTCACTATTTTGTGATTGTGATTTTGCATTCTCTGTGCGTAAGTGTGTGTACGTGTGTGTTTACTTAAACATTATAAACTGAAACCGCGGGGATAAGAAGCTACAGGCTCGATATTCTTACGGTACACAGCGAATTCAATTGGCTGAAAGTGGTCAGGTGACGCTGTCATATTGTCCTTACACGAGCCAAGCCTTGGCTATAACACTTGGTTTGCGCGTCTTAACCGGAGACTGGAAATTAATATTATTGAAATCCTTCTGAAGTTCATTTGAAAGAGAGTTAGGAAGGCAGATAGAGGACGCGTGCGTATGACAGAAGGAAACAGACCCCAAAGCGCAAAGAAAGTGTGAGATTGAGGAAGGGGAAATAAGATAGGAGGGCGAGTTGATGAGAGGGCGATAGCGAAGGTATGAATTCGTATTTCGCGAACCCGTCGCTCTCCTGCCATTTATCTGGTGGGCAAGAGGTTTTGCCCAACATGCCACTGAACACGACCACATATGATTCAGTCAGACATTTTTCGTCCTACGGCACCCAAAACCGGATTTATGCGTCCCCTTTCTATTCACCTCAAGATAACGTTGTGTTTGGATCCAGCCGAGGACCGTACGAGTATGGATCTAACGTGTTTCTCCAAGATAAGGATGTGCTTCCAAGTTGCAGACAAACTAGTATGGGACTCAATGCGCAGAGCCACGTTGCCCAGGAGTACAACCTGGAACAAGCTCGTGCAGGAACGCAGGAACAGAAAGGGAACAACATTCAGATTTACCCGTGGATGCAGCGCATGAACTCGCACAGCGGTGAGTTTCTCCTGCTACATGGGACATACCCTGGTAGAATTGTGCTGTTTTATGATACGTCCTATCAACAGTGTAGCTACATTTTATGGCCTCATAAACCACTACTAAATCACCAGACTATAAAAGTCCCCGTTTTCAAAGAGGGGAATCCCATTTGGCTAAGCTCTTTAAAACCGGAGTGCCAAAATTATTTTTAAAACGTAAGCGTGAACGTAACAACGTACATGGCAAAGTACGTGTGAAACTATATAAACTGCAAACATTTTGCTCTTGTATTTTCATTCACAAGACAACTTCAATTTTAACTCTGTGTAAAATGTACCGTTTCCGTCACACTGTTACTGAAAACAGTAACAAAAACGATATAAAACGTTTTAAAAACGTACAACGCAAAGAATTAAAATCTTTAATTTTACAGTTTTGAGGCAATGTAAACGCAAACTTCACAAATGCATGCTTTTGTCAAAATGTTATGTCAGTTTCCCTAAAAATGTAATTTAACACCTATAATTCACTCCATGCTGAGTTTTACCAGCATTCCAACGTATTGCATGCATGTGTTTTACTGTAACCTTTGATTTTAGATTTCTTTGTGTAAATTGTTTATCGTTTATTATATTTTCCTAACAACAGGAGTTGGGTACGGGTCTGATAGAAGAAGAGGTCGTCAGATTTACTCCAGATACCAAACCTTGGAACTGGAAAAAGAGTTTCACTTCAACCGGTATTTAACCAGACGCAGACGCATCGAGATCGCCAACGCTCTGTGTCTAACCGAGCGCCAGATCAAAATCTGGTTCCAGAACCGGCGCATGAAATGGAAGAAAGAGACCAATCTAACTTCTACTGTACCGGGCACCGAATCCACGGGTACTTCTCAAGACACCGAGAAAGAGACCGAGGAGGAGACAGAAGCAGCTAAAAAGAAAGATTAGGAAATGTTGTTTTCAAACGCCTGTAAACTGCAACATAACTACCTAAACTCTGAAAATTGCAAATATTAATGCATGGACCGTATATTCTGCTATTTCTTTGACTTCCCCCTTCTCCTCAAACCTGCAACCACACACATACACACTATCACTACGCCACTAACACACAATACACACGTAGAAACAAACGGAGAGACTGAAGGGAACACGCACGTTACAAGCCATTATGCAATTCACTACTCTTTGTATTGAAAATACATTTCTGCGTTGTGAAAATGCCACAGATTATCTATTTGTGTGGTTGACAGATGTAGTATTATCATGTTGCTATAGGCTATTAGAAAAATATCCTTATTTGATAAGTAGGCTACGTTTTCCAACCGTTTAAAAAGAATTTCAAGGCATTCCGGAAGTCAAAGTAACTTCTTATATGCACATTCATTGTTTTTGTCCACTTATCTTTGTACAACGATGCAAACACTGACGGGAAGAGCTATACTACCTAAATCCTTGACACATTGTGTTTCATTTTTTTCTCAATATTGCCTTTGCCCCGTCAGTGTTCTGATGTTTAAAATGCCACTGTACATTATAATTGTATGCATATAAACTTGACAAAGTAAAAATCACACCCATATGAAAATAAACGTATACCTTGGTACTCAATCATATTGTTTGTGTAAACTGTGTATTATTTAATAAAACTCTTGAAAAAACAAGTTGTATTGTTCTTATTTTGACTCAAGCTATATTAAATCTCAGAAATAAAGTGTACGTGTTTCTCACGCGTTTGCTATGAAGAAGCTTAGTTCATTTTTTAAATAAAAACATGATTTGCATATTTTATTAGACATGAAGCAGTGAAATAACAGCTAGTTTGTATATCTCGGCATTTTGTTTATCTGTGACATATTCTAATCTGTTCAGAAGTCAAGCCACTTGAATATTGCACCACAGTTATTGTTGCTAAACCGAATAATCGTTTATTATAACTTACTACCTGTTACTGCGTCTGGTAGACGCTTCATTGTATAAATAAAACATGCCTGCATAAAACAGCGACAACGCCTAGTTGGCAAAAAGCACCTCTTACCAAAGTTCCTCTGCATGGTAAAACTAAATCAGATACTCAGTGATAAGTATTGGCGTGTAATTTTGGGTGTCTGTTGCAATAAACGTATAAGTTGGTCCATTTGGAAAGATGAAGACAATCTGAAATCGTTTCGAAGATAATATTTTGTTAAGTCCTTCAAATTGGCCATTGATGATTAAAAATGAGCATAAATAGTCAAGCAAGCAGCTAAAACGCAACACACAAAAGCATAACCCACGAAAACTGGAGATTAGCACACAGTTACATTTGTTATACAAGTTGCTGATGTGATAACTGTATGCTTTATATCACTCATATCAACATCCTATCCGACGTCTCATCTTATTCTTTCTATCATTTTAAATATAATGCTGCGTGTGCGCGTTGGTTTATGCGCGTTTTGTCCAGCGTTAGACGCCAGATGACGCTCTTGTCTAACGGTCTCGCCCTGTTTTAGCCCAGACCCTCGGATGATTTCCATACCCAGAAGTTTTCGGACACGTTTTCCTGTCTATCAATAACCTCCTGGGGATCAAGCCAATTTATGACTGGCCAACAGTTGCACGTGATTCTATTTAAACATCCCATATTTGGGCATTACGCGTCGTATCAAGAAAAAAAAGGAAATGATTTCCTCCACCTATAAATCCTGCTCTTTTTTAGGGCAAACCTAACGTCCTCAAGAAACACAAATAAAATCCAATAAACAAACAAAACTCCTAAACAACTTATGTCTACTTTATTAGCCGATTCGGTTTCCGCTGTCAGCAAGTGTTTTTGGTGACTCGTAGGTTGCTTAGGTTTGGAAACAGAATGAGTTCGTACGTGGGAAAGTCTTTTTGCAAGCAAACGCAAGACGCCACCTCTTGCACAATGCACAGTTTTGGCAACTATGAATCTCTCTCTGAGTTTCAACAGTCCAATTACGCGTACGAAGGGCTCGATCTCAGCGGATCCTTCAGTTCTCAAATCTCCTCCAGCTCTTTGAAACGGGAGGCGATAAACACAAACGATCGCGCAAGGATCAGTGCAACAATTCAGCGACCACAATCCTGTTCAGCTCTGGGCTCTCGTAGCTTCGTTAGCACTCACGGGTACAACCCCCTCAGTCACGGACTGTTGAGCCAAAAAGCCGAGGGGAATATGGAAGTTATGGAGAAGCCCAGCGGCAAGAGTCGCGCAGGAGACGTCAAAATGGAGACCTCATCTGCCAGTAAACAACAAACTAATTCTTCCCAGCGTCAGAGCCACTCGCAGCCGCAGATATACCCGTGGATGACAAAGCTACACATGACCAACGGTAAAGTTGTGTTTAATGTCTGTTTTAGAAAAGAGGAAAAGTGCACGCATCTCATCTCATTGCATCTTCTTTCCTACCCTGTTTTGTCGCTCCATATTTTTCCTCTTGAGTTTTATAGGCCAAACGCAGGAAATCATAAAACTAGCGGCCGTAAATTTTACGACAAAGGCATCTATTGCTCGTAAACCTGTCCTGTTACTGTGAAGAGGTGATCTCCAGTCAAATTTATGGAGATATAATTGGTTAAGAAAAGCAAAAAAAATCATAACAAATGTAAATGTGCGTATTATTTCTTGCTTTAAGAATTAAAGGGGGGTTGCGTGTTATTCACGTGAAATGAGATATTAAATAAATATATTGCTGCAAGCTACGTATCTGTTCTAAAGGCATGACTGTGTGTTGCT
>JBAJNP010002034.1:0-52448 GCA_036877545.1 Yasuhikotakia modesta | reverse complement strand
CAACGTTAACGCAATCTAATAAAATTGATGTTTTTAACATTCAAAAATAACACGGTTAACGTTTTGGGTACTTTTTCAGTCAGATTATGGAAGCTGAATGGAAACGTTAATGAAACGTTCTTACAACCTAAAACGTTAGCTGCGGAAGCACGTTCAGCTCATGGTGTAGATTGAGCCCCTGCAGCAGAAGTGAGAGCAGAACCCTAGCAGGTGTTGATTGTGTGAGGGCTGGGGGCTTCCTGTCTCTGGGGGGCTTGTGAATGAGAGTCCAGAAGATTCTGTGGTTCTAATGAAGCCTGTTGTGGTCGGTGCCTCAGGATTTCTGAGGAGACGTTTGACCATCTGAGGAGACGTTTGACCATCTGAGGAGATGTTTGAAACATCAGACGTGTTTAATCATTAAACGTCAATCATTAAATTAAACGTTCAACCAACATTGATGTTAGGATTTGTTTTGTTTCGGTGTAGATCAGTATTGATTTTCTACAATTATATTAAGTTTAAGTGGCTGATATGCAGAACATGATATTTAGTGAAGATTGTTTTAGTGATTGTCTTTAGACATTAACGTTTGTGTAAATATGTGCCTTAATTATTAATATACAAAATGAAGTAAACATGGTGTATAAAACTAGTTACATGGATGAGCAAGAAAAAATTAAACTAACCGTCTTAACCGGCTCATTGCTCCTTACATAATTAATATACCAAAATAGAAAGTCACCATGTGACATGTTGTGCACTTATTGTTATGTTTACAATTATAAATATGTACAAAAAAATTACAGAAAGGATGTTTGGTTCCATGTCTGACCGTTTAAATTGTTGTAAAAGGCGTGCTGCAAACCTTTTGGGACGAATTATTGTACAGGTGAAATTTTTTTTTATTGCCACATATCCTGGTATTTTATATTTTGGCCACAATTTCCAAGCACAACACCTAAACAATGGATATTTCCCAGGAGCGTTCGCTGACTTCTGCTAAACCAGGTCATGCTAGATTTGTGAGAAAATGGCATCATGCATTTTATTCATACAAAACAGTGCAGAGGCCCGTTTCAGGACGGACAGGAAACATCAACATAGTTTCTGAGGCAGATGGAGTTATATATGACCGGACCGGCCTCCTTATCAACACAGAGCGCTGTAGCATGCTTCCTCTGAGATGTCTTCCAATTCCTGTTTCTTATGTCTGTTTTTTGTCTCGTTAAGGTACAACAGCCTCGTCACGGGCCCCAGAGCCAAAGGAATAATTGCAGTATGCTGGATCCTGTCGGTGGTGATCGGTTTGACTCCCATGCTGGGCTGGAACACGCGTGTAAACTCTCACAACAACAGCTCCTGTCCTCAAGGCATGACCGAGTGTCTGTTCGAGAAGGTGGTAACCATGGGTTACATGGTATACTTTAACTTTTTCGGTTGCGTCCTGACGCCGCTGTTAGCCATGCTGGCCATCTACGTACGGATCTTCATGGCCGCCCGGCACCAGCTGAGACAGATTGAGCAGAAGATGGTACATGTGCAGGGACATGCCCACGGGGAGGGGCAGTCTTCACGTTCCACCCTGCAGAGGGAGGTCCACGCGGCCAAGTCTCTGGCCATCATCGTCGGCCTCTTTGCGGTTTGTTGGCTCCCGTTGCACATCATTAACTGTTTCACACTGTTCTGCCCGCTGTGCGACCGGCCGCAGGACTGGGTCATGTATCTGGCCATCATGCTCTCACATGCCAATTCGGTAGTTAACCCGTTTATTTACGCCTACCGAATTCGTGACTTCAGGCACACGTTCCGCAGAATCATCCGACAACATTTCCTGGGGAATGAAAACAGGTTGTCTAATGGAAACAGTAACATGGGGGCGTCTGCAGGTGGGATTAGTGTGATTGACACGTCTTGTAGTTCTGTGTCCAATGGATACGTTTTGGAGGCCAGTCCCATACACAGCATCATTTCCTGCAGTGACTTTGGAATTACAAAGGAAATACCCACAAACATCAAGCAGTTGAGGTCACAGACAGAATTCCAAGATTTGGGATACACTTTAAATGGACATCACTCAATGGAGCATTCATTTCCCAAATCGAAGCAGGTTTTCCTGGTACAGGCTGGGAAAGAAACGCCCTCCATCAGAGAGCATGTAGAAATCATGACTGTGAGAGACTGCAACGCTTTAGCTAATGTACATATCAGATGTCTGTTACCTACAAAGACAAACAATTCATCCGATCTCACCGAAGTCTCGTGACACAAACTTCCTTCATTCCAGAAAAGAGTTGAAATGACATGTTATTGTCTTTTACTTTAAAAACGTAGTTAATGGTCTTTGAAGAATGTGTCAGTTGTTGTTCTAGTGAAGTATCTGTGTACAGTACAAAACAATCCCAGTTTCATGAAGAACATGACTTAAAACAGTTAAAACTGAGGATCAATAAATAATGATATATGTTCTCATCCCATTCCTGTGGGAACCATCAATTCCAGAAAGAAATTCCAGGAATTCCTGTTTGCTTTTGCAGTCAGACACCCCCAACAGTGTTTCTAGTTTTTGTGCTGACATTGTAAAGCTTTTCAAAGCTTATATGTTACCAAGAAACTTGACAGTGCTTGTCCACAACAAGGCCAAGTAAATCAAATCAATATTCTTGTTATGAACAGACCACAAAGATTTTTAAAAGAAACTTTCATTTTTTAAGTGAGAAAATCATTTTAAACACTTGTCTGAAGTGCTTCACAGCTTGAGCGAACATTACTGTACCGTATGTGATTGTAAGCATGTTTAATGGTTCTGAAATAAAAGTTTGGAAAATGTTTGGAAAAGTGAACAAAACCTGTATTTTATTAGTTTCATCAGTGGTTGATGTTAACATGTGAACATTTACAATCTTTGAAAACTACCCAGAAAACAAAGACTGCTCTGAGAACATTTTCTATAAAAACCAGTTCCTGCAGAAGCTGTAGTAGAACTTTTATTTTGTATTTTTAGCTATATGGTCCTTTTCTTTATAGCACAATCATACATGTACAAACACCGTCACAAACCAGCTGTGATTGTTTTTATCGAGAGACGGTTGACGCCAGTGGCCGTACTAATGCAATGGAAATCAAATGATGGGACATTTGATGATGGCCTGTATTGTACCATTACACGTTCTTTTCCCTCATTAGAAAGCTCTAGAGTGTGCAAGACCCACATTAAGACACCCCTCACACTATAACACGATACATTGGACACATGGCCATTGGACACAGTCAATATTTCTGGGCATGCAAACCAAGTCTGTTTATAGAATGTGTGAGTCTGGATGCAAGCGGCCAATTCATGCAAACGGAACGAGTGAGTGAACTGCAGTCTTCCCAGAATATGTTTTTTTTTACCTTTGATCAATATTGATCTAGTTGACGCACGACATGTCAGAGAGCTTTTTAAATAAATGTGAAGATTTTATGAATGTCACCTTTTACTGCCCAATCTTTAAAAGTCACAAAAGTCCTTGTGGCTAACAGGAAATGCTCTCAGAACGACGGCTAATGTCCTCTCAAAGTTGTCAAAAAGCTTTTTTTTGGTTGATAATAGTAAAACATTTCTAAAGCTATTGTTATACGTTAGAAACATCAATCTAAAAACATTTTAAAAACGTTACAGAATTAAACAATGTGTTGCTAATACAATGTCTATAAACTGGACGTTTTAAACGTTCCTAGAACTTCATGTTTTTTAACAATGTAAAAAATGTCTTAATGTTTTTGTTATTTACTGGAAGCGTTTAGCTGTGAAAACTGTTATCTGCGTAGGCAACATTTATAATTCATAATCATATTCATAATCAAAAAGAATGAATGATTTTAACCACAATAACAATGAAGACAACACAATGATGAGTAGATGGTGACTAAGGCTTTATTTAAAGCTGCGTTTCCTCTCAAACTGAGTCTGGAATTTATTTTGTTCAAATTATGTGAGTTAAGTCGACTGGTTTGTTACTTCTAGTTAAGAAATGTCAGCCAGCTGAGTTTTATGTGTTGGGAGAACCATTTTTTAACCAGACAAATATCCTTTACCAAAACCGAGTGTATAAGCCTGCAGTGATTTACGGCTTTATGTCACCAATGCTTGTCTGGTGTAAATCAGACTGACTTGACGCCACCACAGCGTCAGTGTGACACATACATCAGTGACTGCTGACAGGTTCAATCTGGTGCTACAATGAGATTTGAAGACATTGTTGAGAGTTACTGTGTGATCAGACACACGTTGCACCTATAAGACTGTTTGTAATTGGCTGAATTGATGTTTCTCTCTTTTGTGGTTTAGATGTTTCTGCAGATAAAACTTTAGGAGTTGTTCTGTGGCGAGTTTCTGGTCACAGCAAAGGCTTGACAAATTATGCAAAAAAGATAAAACACTTAGCTGAACACAAACTGTATTTGTTTATTAATTTTATAGGAATATACAACATTACACCATATTACAACATTATTTACACACCACAAAACAACAACAATAATATTATTAATCATCATAATCATAATAAATAAACAAATGTTATAAATTAATTACATTTCCAAACTTTGTTTCCAGTTGTTAAACAAAATTGCAAAGATATTGTAACCCACTAAATATAACTGCACCAATATTTTGTTTTATTGTGCCATTGAGAAAGATTCAGCTGAATGTCCACATAATTAAACCAATGGCGCCCCCTTCTGTCAGTGTTGTGTGGAAAAGTCCTTGTTCAAGCTGACCCGGATTTTCAACAGACACGGGACTTCAACTACCACAATGCACTGGGGTTCCGGAAGGGGCGGGGCTTCCGCGTGCTGTTGCATTGTGGGAGCGAGAAATCACAAAAACTCACGTTGTTCCGCAAACTGCAAGAATTTCCTCCAAACTGCTTTATTAAAGGTATTATAATATTTCTTTTAAACAGAAACATACTAACTACACGTTTCCTATTATTCATGTTATATATATATATCGTTAAGATAGTATTTGCTGAATTTGTTTGGGTTTCGTTCATGATAATTCAGCCATTCATTTTTCAACGCAGTTCAGATATTAAATATGTTTGCGATTAAAATCTCGAAAGGTTCAAAACCAAGAAAACTTGATAATAATTCCGTTGTTTTTATATACGACGTTCATTTAGCGATGAAATTGATGCTTTAAAATGGTCGCTTGGTGATGCTGTTTGTTTAACACTGAGACCATTGTGTGTTTTTGTTTTATCTCTTGTGCTTTTGTTGACTTGTGTTTAGTTTTAGTAGCTTGTGTGTTAAAACAGCAAACAAACATAATTGTTTGTTATTCTTCAATTAAGAAAATCAATAAAGTACAAATATAAAAAAATGGAGACCATTTAAGATGAACAGTTTTGCTGTTTAACACTCTTAAGACAAGGTTGCATTAGTGATATATGTGACTGTAAGTTTGCACATTTTTTTATACTCCTTTTTGGAAGTTTTGCAGGACTGTATTTATCCAGTTATCAAATCCAGTTTATTCAACATCTGTATAAATGACTACAGTTTAGTAACTTGTTCATTGATTTCTTGTCTCGCAGGTTTAAACGATGTCCATTGGGGTCCCTATTAAAGTTCTGCATGAGGCCGAGGGTCACATAGTGACTTGTGAAACCAACACCGGTGAAGTGTACAGAGGAAAACTGATAGAAGCTGAAGATAACATGAACTGCCAGGTACATGCTCAGTTTTAACCATAACAAACTCTCAATGTTGCCTCAAAGTGCTGAAATATTAACTCACTAAGTGAGAGTTTTAAAGAATTCAATTGCAGTTCAATTGTCCAATTGCAGTTAGTCCTACTAACACTTAATGTTATTGTCTCGTGTGAATCAGATGTCCAACATCACTGTGACCTATCGAGACGGCCGGGTGTCTCAGCTGGAACAGGTTTACATACGTGGCAGCAAAATACGCTTCCTGATTCTGCCCGACATGTTAAAAAACGCCCCCATGTTGAAGAGCATGAAAAACAAAAACCAGGGAGCGGGAGCCGGAAGAGGCAAAGCTGCTATTCTGAAAGCTCAAGGTGGGTAAACTAGCATCTGGACTTCAGTACAAAGACCCTTTTTTTGACGGCGGTTGTGTTTCAGTGGCTGCTGTTGCACTTACTTGTGTAGTTTTGTTCGAATGCTTTTGTTGTGTTAAATGACTGGTTGAAAATGTTATATAAGAAGCAGAGTTGATGTGAGGGCTGTAAACGATTGTTTGTCTCCTGTAGTCGCTGCGAGGGGCCGAGGACGAGGAGGGCCGGGAGGAAGAGGAAATATTTTCCAGAAGAGACGATAGTTTGGATGCTTTTTTGATTCCGTGTACAGTGGGTTTTTTTTATTGACCTAATTGATTTTTTGTGTGTGTGGTGTTCACATACTTTGTGATTTTTGCTCACAACTTAGAGGTTTTCGTTCATTACTTATGTAATAAAAACGAGTTTTTAATTATCAATCTCTGTCTTATTTTCCTGTTATATGGGCTTATAAGAATTCATCTATTCTCTCTCTATTCTAGTTAAGCATTTAAACACATTTACACCTGAGGATAAAACTTTTTGACTTATTTATGGGGCAGTTAATAAAAGGAACAGAAACTAAAACTACTTTAGTAAAAGTATGTATTTAAGCAAATATATGCAGGTGATAAAATGAGGGACACATTTGTCTCTTATTGGCTTTTCCTAAGACAAAGTAAGTCTTATAAACACTTAGTTAGAAAAGTTTGAGGACACTTCAATAAAATATCTAAACCAAAAGAAGTTTGTTATCTTTTAAATACGTCTCTTAAAATGTTATATGAAAGCAACAAGCGATGATAATTTACAGCAGCTACAAACCATAAGCGAGTCAATAATGTTTTATGTAGAAATGATGGTAAGAGCCTTTAAAACACTGCAAAACTAAAACCAAAAACATTTGCATCACATTTAATAATTCAGTTTCATTCTGCAATGGGACAAAATCGTTATTGAATCACCTGTGACTTTATAAGACATGGTTTGAGTCATTTCAGTGCAGTTAAGTTGGTGTCACACAGCGCAGTTCCCTCCGCGACCTGCGGGGGCGCCACTCACACCTCGCCGCAGATCCACCTCCGTCTCCCGCTGCACATCAAACCATCACACCCCCGCTACCATTACCGCCAGCCTGCTAACAACAAACCCCGAAACAGCGTCTCTCACACGGCCGAGGTAAGACGCACAGCCCCGGGCGAGCCGCTCGCGTCGCGCATCCGTCAAACGTGCACGCGCGGCGGGTTTTAATAATCCCGGCTTGTGCAAACATCTGTTTCGTAAGAGATGCGTTAGCAGCTTTAGCGAAAAACAACCAACCCGTTTCACACATCGCTTTAAATCGGTGTGTAGGTACGTCTGACAGATGCATGGATTGCATGCATGATGCATTGAAAAGTTACTGCATGCAGCATGCATGCTTCGTTTGCATGTTACCTATATGACAGCTGACAAGTTAAACGAGTCGTTTGCGGTCGGAACCGACTGTGTCCAAAAATGCCATTTGTCTAGAAATACAGCCAGAGCCGATGTTTTAATCCATACGTCCAGAATGAAGGTAGATGCGATGGGATGCAAGAGCAACATTGGATTTGAATTGTAATGCATGCAGGTTAGATGTTGTGTGACATCTGGGTTGTGTTGTTGCTTTGCTTGGATGTTGGCTGTGAAACAGTTTGCCTTGTTTGGTGAGACTGTAGGACTCATTTGGGTATCATTGGAAATCTAGTAACAGGATTGCTTTGAATGAACTGAAGAAGATCACTTAAGGTTTGTGTATCAATGCTTGCCTAGCGTTGTTTTATAAACTGCTAGTTGGGATTTTTACCAGATTTTCAGATTTTCAGGACATGGATCAAAAGTCACAAATCGGATGTGCCACATAAACATCTATTAGACTGTGTTTTGAACCAGGAAACTAGTTGTTGCTGAACCATCAAGGTTTGGGTTGGTGTTGGGTAATTTCTGCTTCTTATTGTCATGTATTCTTCATCCACAGATTAGTAGGGAGGTTTTTTTGCCTGGTAAAGCAACGTTTCAAAGAATACTGCGCTCAAGATGGTCCCATATGGTCAATCCTCTGTGGACGTTTTTCTTTCCGGAAGCTGCGTACGTCACTTATTAATAGAGTCAACCAGAGAACCACTACAATATGTGTTAAACCCAGAGGCAGGTCCTTACGAAAGACGACTGTGTACTGCAAAGGTATAGTTACTATAGTTAAAACGATGATAACGACAAAAAACAGTCCATGAATATCGACGGTGAAGGAGAAATTCTTGGTCCCACATCCATCAAGGATCAAAGTAGGTCAGTGTAGAAACTGCTCTCTGTTTAAAATAGCTCACAGTTGCATTGAGGCCACGTCTGAAGTGTGTTTTCTGTGTTCTGTATCTAAATACACATATAGAAAAACGCAGTGTGTTGGTATCTTGGAAACAGTCATGGCATCAGACACTGGTATTTGAAAACATTGGCACTGTATAGTTGCTGTACCACGGTATGAAGATAGTGCTTTAAGATTGTGACAGACTGATACACGAGAGCTGATTAATTGCTTGATTTTAGCCCATTTCAGACTCAGACTGGAGATGACTTTGCTTCCTGTTTGGGACGGTGGCCAAATTGAGTCATTTTTCCCCTAAAAAGCTCCCGTCTCTGCGAGCCTGTTCTTAGAATGACACTGAGTGAGTCAGGGAGGTAAGATCTCGGAAAATGGATGCGGGAGGCGAGAAAAATATGTTTAATTCCCATCGTGTTGCCGAGCGAAGCGCGCTGTCTTCCAGCTGTGTGGGTGTTTCAGAGGAGCACACAGAGACCAGAACCTTGAGATGATATTACAGCAAAAACAGGATTGGATCGCCGATAAAGCAAACAGCATTACAGGAAAGGGAGGGAAAACGTGGTCATTGTGAGAGATAGAAATGAGGGTGAGAGATGGAGCAGCCCACCTAAGTTCTGCTTTCTGCACCCCTCAGATTAATGTTTCTCTTTCACTGTACGTGCGTATATTTCTCTACTTACGTGAGACCCACACACACAGTTTTCAATTTTCAGAAAATCTGCTTTTGATCTGCTAAAAAAACAGCAGCTCTTTGCATCTAATTCAAGGCCGTAGGAAACGGAGGCTGAGAAATGAATGGATTCATGTAATGCTTTGAAGAACTTTTTCTCTTGAGTGACGCTCAGTCAATCTTACGTGTTTCAGCTGTATTTTATCCAGGCGTTTCTCATGCAGGTAAGCTATTTTAAAGCAGCATCATTTTATAGCGATGAGTTGTCCTGTACAGTTTATCTCTGCTTTACGAGAACGTAGACTAGATGATTTTGATGAGTTGAGAGTTCGTTCCTGTGCTGGTGTTGTCCTAAAAGCACCATTTATATGCTTATTAAAAATCTGGACATGATTTCAGGAAAACATCATTTTCTAGGCATTGAAAACTCACAGAGTTCTCATGCTGTCACAGACACCGTATGAATCCTTCAAACGTCTATATGTAGATATTTTGTGTGTTATGATCTCTGATGCATTCCTCTCTTTCTTCTAAGGTGTTGATGGAGGGTTTTTTGGGGAGTGTTTGGGAAAGGCACTATGTTCCCCTGTGTCTCCTCCTGGTCTTCTTCTGATCCGCCTTCCGCCCTTGGCCATGCTCCACCCATTCCCACGGTACAGCCGTCCAATCAGCCGCCACTGCCCGACCTGCTGCGGAGCTGCGCAGCATTCCCGTCTCCGACCGCTCGCTTAAGCCCCTGCAACACCGAGATGGAGTCCATGATCGTGGTGACGGAGTACGAGCCCAGCGGTTCTGGGCAGGAGGGTGGAGAGGAAGAGGAAGTGGAGGACATGGACAGCTCGGAAACTCCGGAACCGACGTCATCAAGCCCGGTTCCGCCCTTCCGCATGGCCTCCTGCGATCTTTTATCCCACACGATGGGCCGTCCGGAGGCGCTCTTCCCCGAACCGCAGGAGCACAGAGGAAGGCTCAACCTTTCTGACAGGAAACTCTCGCTACAGGAGCGCTCGCCAACGCTCTCGTCGCCCTGCGGTTCGCCGGGGCTGAACGGACGTTATATTTACCCGTCGCTGCCCTACTCCCCAATCACCTCCCCTCACTCATCTCCACGCCTCCCTCGAAGACCAACCGTAGAGTCCCATCGAGTCTCCATTACAGACCTGCAGGTAAGGAACCAGAGATAACAGCCATGGTTTTCTTCCATGGATCTTTGAAGTCTCTCTTTTAAGAGATTTCTGTCACAAAAGGTTACAGAAACGACAGTAACAAATCTATCTCTGTTCAAAGGCCTGAAAATTCAATGGAAGCTATTTAAAAACACTCTGAAAAGCACCATTGTTCCCAGCTTGCCTAACAATTATGCAAAATTATATAATTGTACCGTCATTGATTCAAAGATGAGACAATGTGATGCAGTCGTCTGAGATAATACAGAGAAACGCATGAGAGTTGTTGAGAGCGTTTGTTTTTTTCTTCACTCTCTGCAAGTCTGAGCAGTCAAGGTTAACAGGGCATGTAAGGTAAGACGAAGACACAAGATGTTGCCTTCACTTAATAGTGCTTGTCAGGTAAAAAGTTCCTCTGTAGACATTTCTGCTTGTTCCAGCAGTTCCAAGGTGAATCTTTCTTAGCTTTAGCTACAGTAGCTTTAAGTCGTTTTTGTGCTAGGATGTTTATAAGTTTTACACATGGAAATCCTGATAACAGAATCATTTCTGAATTTGCTTTGGAAAGACTGTTTTTTGAGAGAACGTTTAGAGAACGTTAGCCAATGTTCTAAAATGTTGGTCAAGATCTCAGTGTTTTTAATAACGTCATTATGTTTTCAGGACTGTGTTCAGCTCAACCAGTACAAGCTGAAAGATGAGATTGGAAAGGTACGATCATATTTCATTATTATTTGCACATAAATGGTTTCCTGCTGAGAGTGAAGATGAACCGGCGCTTTTCTGAAATATAAATTAAGCTGTTGTTCTTATTTTATGTGCCTCAGACATACTTATCATAATATATATATATGTGTGTGTGTGTGTGTGTGTGTACGTGTGTACAGTATATAATGTATGTGTATGTATGTATGTATGTATGTAATTATATAAATGTGCATGTGTGTGTGTGATCGCTTATATATACTGTATATAATGTGTGTGTGTGTGTGTGTGTGTGTGCGTGCATGTGTATATAATGTGTGTGTGTGTACATATACAGCTTGGATGGGGAGATTCCTGCTTTTCTCTCATCTCTGTGTATGAGGTTGGATTCCCTGCTGGAACAGCAATCTGCTCACCCAGCTGGGACTGTGTGTGTGTGTGTGTGTGTGTGTGTGTGTGTGTGTATGTGTGTGTGTGTATGTGTGTGTGTGTGTGTGTGTGTGTGTATGTGTGTTTTGGAGAGAGATAGAACACAAAGCAGCATTCTGTCCGTCTGTGGAGCTGTTCATGAGAGCGGCTGTTGTCTTTGATTTGCATGTTCTCTGGTTACTCAAATGCTTCGCCTGTATATGTTTGCATTGCCATGTTAACCGTTTACGTCTCGCCTGACATTTTTGTTCTGCTGTTGAAGGGCTCCTATGGAGTTGTGAAGCTGGCGTACAATGAAGATGATAATACGTACTATGTAAGTGATGTAACGTCTCAACGTTGTGGTCTCTAATTTATTCCAACAGTTTAATAGTTCAAACATTCACCTGTTGCCTCTAAGTCAGTATTATTTTTCTGTTGTCTAAATATTAACATTTGTGTTTGCCAATAATAACTAACTAAAAGTTGACCACTAGTTGACCACAGCCATCACTAAATAACTGTTCCATATAATATGACTATAGTATTTCTATACGTTAGCATGCTAGTTTCCATTGTGAGTGTATTACCCGCGGCAGCACAATGGGGCATATGTCACCCAGCAGCAGAAATGACAGTGGATCTTCTCTCTCTCTCTTTCATTCTCACTCCTCCACAGGCCATGAAGGTTCTGTCCAAGAAACGGCTGATGAGACAGGCCGGGTTCCCGCGTAAGTGTGTGTTGTGAAGCAGATGGGACGCTCGCCGGGGTTTGTGTGTGTGTTGGGGGGCCGTTTCGGCAGCTAGCAGAACACCAAGTTCCTCAGTCTTACATATGATTTGTGTTCTGGTTTATGCAGGCAGACCACCCCCTCGTGGAGCAAAACTGGCCCCTGAGGGCCCCCCTCAGCCCAAGGGGCCTCTGGAGAGGGTTTACCAGGAGATAGCCATCCTCAAGAAACTCGACCACTCTAATGTGGTCAAACTTGTGGAGGTGGGTGCTGCGATTTTACAGTTACATTCACAACAATGCAGTAAGACCGTAGCTGGACGCACACTGTACGAGTGTTTTGCATTTGTTTCAGACTGTACAAACATGATGGCAGCCGTACGCCATCACGCTGTGGGATGTCAGTTGTCATTAACAACAGACCGTACGACAGTCGTGAAAAAAACAGTCCCCCGTGAAAAGACTCGTACAGAGTTTTAGCTTGACTTTGTCATGAGAGAAGGTGTCACTGTTCCTCAAACTTTCACATTTCCAAAGCGCGGTCCAATAACAATTTTGGCTATTGTAACGTTGGATGTTAGTGACAACTGATGTCACAGCGTGACGTGACTTGCAGCCGTACGGTCTGACAGCAACAATCATAAAGAACTTGAAATCTGAAAATAACGGACTGGATTTTTGGGATTGTTTTGTAGGTTCTGGATGACCCCAGCGAGGACCATCTGTACATGGGTGAGTCCGCCAGAACCTCATTCATTTGGCAGATAAACGCACACGCACCGTTTGTTCAACGTTTCATTGCTGAATTCAAGTGAAATTAGGTTGGCATCGCATAACGCTCAAACTCTGTTTCCTGTTTACTTTCACAGTGTTTGAGCTTGTCAAGCGAGGGTGAGTAAGCGTGTCATTTCTGAGTGTAGCGCCGCCCCATGCTGCGCTAGTGTCGCTTCGCTAGGGAAACTGTGTCTCATTGCCCATGTGTTTGCAGAGCAGTGATGGAGGTCCCCACCGAAAAGCCCCTGGACGAGACCCAAGCGCGCTTTTACTTCCAGGACTTACTTAGGGGAATTGAATATTGTGAGTGGAACAATTTAGCAGCACTTTGCTGCACAATCAATAAACAAGATCGATGTTTAAAGACAACTTGGGCTGGTACAATTAAAGTGTGCCATATCTGTTAATGGCATCCTCTCGGTTAGACTTGCGTAGGCAGATTTTTGACTATAAGCGTGAAGTTAAGCCGCCAAGAACCGCCCGCTCTGACAGGAAGTGGCCATCTGACCAATCGCGGTTTCCAAAACGTGCCGTGCATTAAGGCTGTATGTTTTATGAGCGTGATCTCATTATGACTAACAGTAGCTTCTCTTCCTCAACAGTACATTATCAGAAGATCATTCATCGTGACATCAAGCCCTCCAACCTGCTCCTGGGAGAAGACGGACATGTCAAGATCGCTGACTTTGGGGTCAGTAACCAGTTTGAGGGAGCAGATGCCCTCCTGACCAGCACAGTTGGGACCCCTGCGTTTCTCGCCCCCGAAACGCTCTCAGAGACCCGCAAGAACTTCTCTGGAAAGGTTAGAAGCTATTGTGAATATCTAATTAAAAATGTTTAAATGACATTCCTAAAATGTTTTGTTTTTAATGGAAATGTTACAGAAACATTCTTACAACCCAAAATTGTTTGCTGGGTTCTTTTACACAATTATTTTTACAGTTAATGTACATCTTCTAATAAATATTAGTTAATAATTTCTTTGTAGTTTCTCTTAGCTGTCTTAGCTATTTTTGTGTTACATAAATATGTTTCATCCATTTTGTAGGCCCTGGATGTATGGGCAATGGGAGTCACCTTGTACTGTTTCATCTTTGGAGTGGTATGTGCCTTTTTTACCCTCATATTCCTGGTAAAATACTGTAAAATATAAGCCAAGACTGAATTCTGTAGACCATCCTAAATTGTTTAAGATCTGAGGAACCTTCAAGGGTCTGTTGTTGTCAACAGTGTCCGTTTATGGATGAGTGTATTTTGAGTCTTCATCAGAAGATCAGGACACAGCCGGTTGAACTTCCAGAGAAGTGAGTATTTCTCATGATCTTCAAAGATCTTCCCACCGTACTGTTGGACCTTCTAGCTCTGACACAGATGTTCCTCCTAACAGTGCAGAAATATCAGAAGATCTGAAAGAGCTTCTTCTCAAGATGCTGGACAAGAACCCTGAAACCAGGATTACCGTGCCACAAATCAAGGTCAGTGTGACATCACCAACAGTCTTTCCCATAATCCACCTTTCAAACCTTTTCCTGTGGAGAACTAGGACACTCCACCAGCACGACCGTCTCGCCCTAATTACAGAAATCAAAGCAGAAACAAATTCTGTTGTTTTTGTTGTAGGTTCACCCATGGGTGACGCGGCACGGGGCCGAGCCCCTCCCACCAGAGAACGACAACTGCTGCAGTCTGATAGAAGTGACAGAAGAAGAGGTGGAGAACTCTGTCAAGCACATACCCAGCCTGGCCACCGTGGTGAGCGTGAGCCCCCCAGGGGCTTGTTTAGAGACTGCTTACTTAGTCTTGATGAATACATGGAATTTATTCGATGCAAACAACCTCATCAAAGGTCTGAAATAAACAGAGACTCGTAGAGATTATAAACCAGCACCCGCCGCGTGCATGTTTCTGCGTGGCATTGCGGTTGCTAATATTTTGTGCGTGCTCTGTCTTGCAGATCTTGGTTAGGACTATGCTGCGCAAACGTTCCTTTGGGAACCCATTTGATTGGGGCCGCAGGGAGGACAGGAGTCCCACCGCACCAGGACAAATGCTGTTGTAAGTATTTCTCATTAGGCGAAGGCTTTAACTACCACAAACAGCACAAGCGTTGGGATAGATTTCTGCAGTCAGTTGGCAGTGCTATAATATTATATTGCTTCTGCTGTACTATATAGTATTACTATATGTATTTAAAAAATTCCTTTGAGGTTGTTGTATGATCATATAAGCTCACGTTTAAATAATAGTGTTAAGGCCTGTTCACACCAAGGACAATAACTATAATAGGTGACGTTTTAATAAGCTTATAAAATTTGAGAGAAATTTGAGTCCGTTCTTTTGCTGTCATTGGCATCAATCATTTTCTACAGCCAATGAATCGCTGATAAAACCCTGACAGCCAATCAAAATCAACTTGAATTTAAACAACTGCAAATTTAAAATGGCAGACGGAATAGACGTCAACCGTTTTTGGAGGGCTTTGTTGCAAAAGCAAAGATTTCAGATCGTCTGCATTCATCTTCATGACTATAAACAACTTTACCGCTGGTGTGGACACAAATATAGCTGGTCTTTATAGTCCTTCTTGTTGTGAATGTGCCTTTAGCTTTATTGTCTAGAAAGGCTCAGATCTAAGAATTCTCTTGTATCCGCATCTCTCCCGACCTCTAGAAAAGGGAGAGCAGGGAGTTTGAAATACTGCCGCAATCTCGGTACCCAAAGGTAAAGTTCTGCTGGCCTGATAGTTCTGTTCACTCTCCCCCATCTGTGTTAAATGTAGGAGATTTGGGTCATGCATTTATTGAATGTTCTGCACTTCAGATGAATGGTGTTTTTTAGCATGCTTTACGGATACAAAATATCAGATGGCTTTAAGAGTGTAACAAGCTTTTCTGCTGGTCTGTCTAAAAAACGGGTGCATGTAATATTTAAAAACATTGATGGATAAACCCTCCTGTATGTATTCAGCTAAATGATGTTCATTTTGTAATTAACCCACGTCATGAAGCATTTATATTTTGCATGTTATATTTGAACAGATTCAGAACTGTTGTGGTTGCGCTACAGAAATAATTATTTACTGTCAATTTTCCGTCATGCCATGTTCCTCTTACTAAACTTCTATAATCTCTCAGTTCTCCCCTAGATGCTCAGTCATGTTTCTCTCCTGGTCTGTTTTCAGTTTTTTTATTTTTTCTTCTAATCTTTATTTAAAATTTTCACTGTGGTGGTTCTATAGTAGGGAGCTGTGATACACAACATAGCACAACGTATTTTTTGGTCTGTCAGAATAGCTGCAACCATGAATGTTTTACCTGCGAATGACGGAAAATTTTCAGTCAACGTAACCTCAACGTATGTCCTGTAAATCCATGGCCAGTTCAGGATTAGTGTTCCAGATCTGAATGAAGCTGAACTCCAATGTGAACTTTCTCTCGATGCTATTGGATGAGGGAGGAGCATCCTAATTTGCTGGCCAGTCATTTGCCATGTTCGAGTTCTGCAGAATCTGATTGGTTTGCTGGACCGGGTGCATTTGCATGAAGCACAGCCGTTGTCATGGTATCCGGTCGCTCTCTTGCCCCTCCCTCCGATACGAGCCTATGACTGATGCAATGCCATGTCAACAACACCCGCCCACCCCGTTCCCCCTCCCTCACCCCGTCTTGTGCCGACTTAATTTCCCTCGCTGCCTAACAGTTTGAGCCCCACTTAACAACAGCCTGCATTGCTGTGGACAGGTTGACATGCCTAGAATGTGCAATTATTTTAAAACACCACGTTTGTCTGTTTCCTAGGAAACAGGAGAGCGAGGAAGGCGTGCGGAGCGTGGACCTGCCCTTCGTAGGCGAAAACGAAGTTCTTTCCTGATACTTGTGGGTGTTTCGCTCGCAGCGAGGGGCCGGCGGCCCTCTGGGGAAAGGCACACGCATGGGTCTGTTGTGGTTTTTGGAAGGCCAGGATTTGGACTGAGGGCATGGACACACAAAAAAAGCCCTGCTTCCCCCGGGTTGATGTGGGCTCACCCACACACTCATGCATGCATTTGTACAGTCCACTTCAGCATGCGCCGTCTCTGTCTGCCAAGGTCTCTGCTGTCTCTCAGGACCTGTTTTGTGTGTGTGTGTGTGTGTGTGTGTGTGTGTGTGTGTGTGTGTGTGTGTGTGTGTGTGTGTGTTTCTACTCTGCTCTCCTGTAAGGAGACTCTACCTTACTCCTCTACTTCCGCTAGGGGGCGCCACTGCATCAGGCAAAAGGTTAAACAGACTATAAGATTTTCATCTTAGGTTTGTCTGTCACTTGTTAGTTGAAGAGACAGGCGACTTGAATGAGTTTTTACAAACACTTTCAGGTTAACAACTAGGAAAACAAAGAATATTGGTTCATGTTCAGTTTTGATCTTTCAGAAGCCTCCCAAACATTGTTAAAAAGGTGAATACGATTTATTAATTTGTCATTAATAAGTAAAGCAACTGAGGATGACTTTGAAGGGACAATACCGATGTATGTGTGTGTTGATGTTTTACATAAGAGCTTTTGGTTTGTAATATAACGTAATGTAAACTCGCTAGTGTCTTTTTCTAATACAGCAAAGCCCAAATGTGAGGGAATTGTCATAGCATGTTTTCGTATTTTTAAATAGTAGATGAATTACCTACAGCACAAATAACCTTTAGGGAATGTCAAAAACAGACATGACCTCCTTCTGTGTTTGTACATGTATAGTAACGTGACCCGTTTATTAACAAAGGCAACAGTCTTTAACTTTAATTTCCATTTAATGTGTAAAATTACCAAAATAACACATAGTTCTGCATTTTAGACTAAGTAGTGTATTAGTTACATGCATTTCTATATTAGACTTGTGTTTTAAAGTTATGGAGGACATTGAATAACTTGTGCGATCTATGCATGAAATTTCACTTAAGGAATCAGCGTTTGTCGTCTGTTTTTCTGACAGATGTTTGCCTTACATTTTCATGCTCACAGCTGTAGATTTGATCACCAGTCTGTGAGGTTTTGTATGTGAGATTTGTAAATAAGATTAAGGAAATTAAGGAAGATAAGACAAAGATAAGGCGTAAGATTCAGACAGTAGAAGAGATTTTCTAGTGATCATGTATGTGTTGTGTTTGTATTCAGTTGTTGCTGGTTCGCTGTAGATCTGAAACTTTTCAAGATGTTTCACAACTTCTCCGTCAGTTTTTCCGCACAAATTGGTTGAATGTAAGTTGTTGGTTTGTTGTGGGACGACGCTCGACTTTATGCCATCGTTTTTTCCTCTGTTTTTTTTATTGCATGTAAAGCTCTGCTGTATTTTATGGTATTTGCTTCGTTTAGTTGATTTGTGCGATTTTTTTTTTTTTATTAACTTTGTGTAGCTACTATTACTATGCATAACGAATCTAAATACGTGGTGCCGTTCTGGAGATTTTGTGTTTCTTATATTGGATGTCTAATATTTAAAACTGAAGGACTCTTGTATTATAGACTTATTAATATATGCATGTGCACTAAACAAACATGGTTAACATTAGGATTTGTTTAACAGATTCAGTACCTGAAAAGCCCTTTATTAATACAATTTTTACTAAAGCAATATAAAATATGAGAGCTGACTATAGATAAATACATAATTTCTTCGTGCACCTATTAGTCAATGATTCATTCCGCATGTTTGTCCTGAATCTTAAAAAATATGTTTATTATAAGACGCATGAAACTTTAAAACGAAACACAATCATTTTTCTTTTTGTAAATGTTAAAACTTTACCACCACAAAAACCACCTTTTTCTGTTTTCTAACTATAAACACTTTCTCAAAGACTGACGTTGTATGTTGAATAGAGGTTTATATTAAAGGGATTGTTGTACTGTAATGTTTCTAACCTCTTCTCTGTATCTGCCCAGGTGTTTCTGAAGGGCTAGAGAAAAGTTTGCACCCATACCACACAAACAATTGCATTTTCGGGCTGTTTGCAGAGATGTAATGCATGCCAGCACCAGTTTCATTTTGTAAGCATGTTTACTGCTGATTCTATATATATTGTATCCAGTTAATTATTTGAATAAATTGAAGTTGCCTTTACTTTAACTCTTATGTGTTTTATTGACGTTTACTGTCATTTACATTCAGTTTTGGCGAATTATCCCTTTTGGGAATTTGGGACATTATTTTTCCCGACGTTTGCATAGATGTATCGCCAGGGAGCGCCATGTTATTCCCCTGCACACGATATATTCGCTATATCTGTCTTCCTCGCCACAAAATGAAGGGATTTAAGCCAAATATTGAAATTATACCATTTGCAATTTTGACAGTTTTATGAACACAGTTCGTTGCGTTTTGTTGACACTTTGCAAAGAAATTAACCCACAGATGTGCATCCGGTGAGATTTTAATGCGCAGATATGATCTGCATGAGGATGATCTTACAGGTTTCCATGGCAACTGATCAAACGTTGTAGCCGGGCGGATGTTGCGCGTTTGCGACGCGGGGACGCGCGGCTGCGGGGACGCGCACACTGGACCGCAGACGAGGACAGTGTGGATGTATATTTTAATGCAGCATCAACAGCAACATCTAAGTTTTACTTTTGCAGAAGGTTTTGGTGGCTCTTGTAAGTACATTTTTATTTAATGCATGATTCATTTAAGATGTTATTGCGAAAACTACAGCATATACTGGTTTTACTGGTTTTATCATTCCTAACTTATTTAACTGTGTGCGAAATTACTGATGTTAATAATAATATATTATATATAATAATATAAAGTTTATGTCAATGATAATGTTTAGATGAGCTTATTGTGGTATTTACATCACTGACTGTTGTATATATGTTGATATTTCTGAAAGGTTCACGAATGTAATTGTTGTAAATGTATTTTTGCATTTAGTCCAGGTGTTAGATGCATGTATAAGTTATAACTGTATATTAAATATAATATATTTTATAATATATATGAATATAACTGTATATTTGGCAGAGATATACGTATATATAGAGTATAAGTAAATACATTTGATGTGCAGAATTTAAAGAACAAAATATTTAAGGAACAGAATGAAACAAGATGAAACAAAACACATATAAATGCAGAAAACGCGGTTAACCTTTCATTACATAGATGTGCTTTATAACGTTGAAGGTTATTTCACATGTTTACATTATAATGTATTTGTTTGATTTTTCCTAGAAGCACTAACAGGAGGTCAATCCCTCATGATGCAGATGAACAGTTTATTAAACCGGTGCAGTAAGTGTTTTATGTATTTATTTGTGTACTGAAATGTATGTGTGCTTTGCTTGTAAGATGTTTTATTGTGGAAAAACACACTTGCATGTAACATCAGCTACTTGTATTGGTTATATATGTGGATGCCTGAAATGTTTGGTTTTGACTAAGAGATATTAGGATCTTTAATAACCGGGTTGTGGAAAGATCATCAACAACAACAATCCAGCGTACGTCAGAGGTTTACTGCGTTGTCTTTTTTCCATTTGCTTCACACATTCTCTGAATTTCAGCACTCGTGTCTGACAGAAGGATTTATATTGTGTCTTTGATTCTTTGTTTCCCAGATTATGTAGGTGTGAAGAGCTGTTGAGAGGTCAAAAAGTGTGAGTCCAGTGCAGGCGTTAAATCGGATATTTATATCAGCCGGGGAAACATACAGCAGGTTTCTACAGAAGTAGAGCAGGGAAATAAGATCTCACACAGGCCTGTTGTGTACAGATACACCTTTAAAATGAACTGCCTGACAGCAGATCAGACTCCTGTACTCTTCCTGTACGCATAAATGATGCACCAGGCAATCTTAAATAACTGTAATGTTTGAGAACTGCTTAACCTGTGTGCGTGACGCCGGGGTAACTGAAAGCCAAATCAAAG
Organism: Yasuhikotakia modesta; assembly: GCA_036877545.1. Taxonomy (NCBI): domain Eukaryota; kingdom Metazoa; phylum Chordata; class Actinopteri; order Cypriniformes; family Botiidae; genus Yasuhikotakia; species Yasuhikotakia modesta. Next base: position 31,729 of record JBAJNP010002034.1, on the reverse strand, counting down.
ACAAGCTATAAACCTGAGACGGATACATCTGAAATGACACAGATTTTCTCCGCTTGTGCCATCGGTGGCCATCTGTGAGATTATCATCACGCCGAATATTTTAATTTAAGTCCCCGAAGCCAAGCTGTAATATTAAACACTGGTTTGACACGCGTGATTTAATGGCTTATGTCAGTACCCTATATCCTTTCTCTCTCTGCCTCTCGTCTCCTATTTTATTTCTCATTCACACGCTCCAGAGCTCACGTCATGAGGGTCACATGACCTGGGGATCTTTAGTCGCCACATGATCAGACGGAAACCCAATAGATCTGTGAAGCAGAGGCTATCCAAAGAGACACTGGAGGGTTCTCACCTTACACTGAATTATTTACCTCAAGGGCTGCAGAAACGGCACATGCCGGCCCATGTTTTTAGCCTGTGTGCACACAGCAGTAAAATTGTTAAATACGGTTCTGTTTACACACAATATTTATGAATAAGAGTGACATCCGAATTCAGTAACCAAAGTAACTCAGAGTTCGGAAAGCGTTTCTGTTTAGGTGCTTATTTTTCTTCTGAAGAAACTAGACTTTAAGATGTTTATAACATTGAAAGCTGTTGCTGGTGTGTTGCTCATTTTGCTCTAAATTACTACCACATTGTCAACTCTTTTTTTCCAATTTGTTTACACCAGAGTTTTCTAAGCAGATGTTGAGGATGTTGGTCTGAGGGCATTTCAGGAGCCCTTTGTGAAACTGCCCCCACAAAAAAGTCTCTTTCTCTCTCTCTTTCTCTCTTTCCCCCCAAGGTAGATCAAACAAGTGTTTGCGTCACCCTCCATCTGCCTCCATTCTCCACAAGCTCTCTGTTTGTTCCTTTTCCGTGTCTCATTTACATTCACGTACCCACAGAGGTTGAAAGGGACGACCTGCCGCACAAAACAGCTCAAAGACAACATCAGTCGAGAACCTGAGCAGCTACATTGTCGTTTGCATGCGAGACACGCAGGTTTTAGGTGTCACACATAACTGCAGATAATGCGCTTCAGAGCGTCAGTGCTGTGAAATCAGTTGATCCGTGTGCGTGATATCAGATAACAGTCACTTTCTCTAATAATACTGGATTTGTCAGTGTCTTATCTTTTGTATGCCGTTTACTTTAGATACGTTTGCTGTCTAGATAGTAACAGAAGTTTGGCTTCAGTAGAGATTTGGGTGTCTGTGGATCTTGTGTGAAAGAACAGCGTGTGTGAAAACATGCATTCAAGGAAGTTGTCGTACCGTCACACACGCACAGCCGCGGCATTTACAATCATTCACGCGTGAAGTTTTAAACGTGTCAATCTGCTTTTGTTAGCGTAGCTGCACATCACATCTGCTGTGGTAAACTACTGTATTCATTTACAACAAGTTTTACATGGTACTTCAAAGTAACGTAAATAATAGTGAGGTGTTTTTACAGTAAAAAACAAACACTTTTGTTTGTGCATTGTACTGCGTTTGTAGGCAATAATAAGATACAGTTCAAAAACATGTATTTACACAGACAGACAGCAAAGTTTTGTGGTAAACCACTTTTTCTATCTCAGTGTAAATCACACAGACTGTAAAATCTCACCCATGTTTACACCTTTTCCTCAGTAAAAACAGAGCCAGCCGGTTAACCAACCATTAATATTTGCATATTAATGAGGTATCGCATGCAACCTGCATGCATGCAAGCCTGCAACCTGTTTCAAAACCTGCTTGCCCGTCTGTTGAAAACATCACCGTGCAAATCTGCTGCGGTTGTGTACAGTGCACAAAAACAATTGCATCTTTATCTCTCCAGTTAAGTTGTTGGCTATCACTGTATGACATTTTAACTGTGTCCCGCAGACCTGAATAAACTGAGCGTGAAAGCGTCTGCAAAGCGCATTAAAATTTAATGAGGTAGTCACTGAGGCGTTTTATATTTGCCTCCACAATTTCACATTTAGCCCGGGTGCAGGAGCGCTAGCACTGCTGTTGAGCGAGTTTCATAATATTATAAAGTGTCCATGTTTTTTGGAGAGTTTTCTTTATATACACATCAGCAAAGTCTGCCATCCGAGCCTCAGGAGAGACATAAAAACATAATCTGAGGTTGGCTGCCCTCCTTTTATTGTGTAAACATTTTGTTGCTTTTCAGTCAAAACAATGATCGCCTGTTGTCTCATATTATGGGATCATCCGATGAGGTCATTAGGAAGTTCTGAGGGGAAGATGATGTCATGTCTGCTTGTCCCAAATAAAGCTGTATCATTTTGAAAAATGATCGCTTACAGTGTAGGGCGTCACACGGTGGCTAGATTTTTAACAAATTATTTTGGCAAATGGACAATAAGATACAATATCAAACAAGCCATCTATTCCTGTTGGTGTTTGTTTTTTTAAGCCAGGCATTCATCTGTTTATCAGTTTATCAGTTTCCTTGATTGCTCCTCTGTCGTGCAAATCTAACCTCCATCTCCTGTGTCTGTGGTTTGTGCTGTAGATGAGATCTCCAACATGTGTGAGGTGGACGATTCAGAACCAGGCAGCCCCACGCTGCTCAGTGAGTCCACAGACACCTACTGCCAGACGGACTGCTGGAACCGACTGCGCACCACTGTCCGCAAACTGGAATTCTGGGAAGACTTCAGTGTGGAGCTCATTGGAACTGGATTCTTCTCCAAAGTCTACAAGGTACCGAGTTCCTGACAGTGATGTGGGGAGCGGTCTCAGAATGCTTGTGTACATCCCTGTGGTGTAGGTGATTGTTGGTGATTGTGTTGGTGCTGTGATCTGCCTAAATTCTGTTGCCAAAATGCAAAATGACCTGATCATTAGTCTGAGAGTCACAGCCCTGTTAATCCCTCAACGGAGCGTTGCAGACGTGACGTGGTTGTCTTAAAAACATGCTGCCTCCTGCAGTTTTCAACCCTGTGAGGAAAACATGTTTAATATCACGTACAGTCACCGCCCAGTCACGGTTAAACAACACTGAAAGCCTTAACACACAAAACTTGTGTTTTGTTTTTCATCTGTTGATTTAAGGTAACAGTTTTTGAGTGTTTGTACTCACTGAGTTTTGTTCTGTCTTAAACTGTGCTAAACTGTGCACAAAATATCTCAAGTGTTTTATGATCACAGCTCAGAAAAACCCCACAAGGTGATTTTTGGTATGTGATGTTTGGGGCTTGATGTTATCTTTGGTGAGAGATTATATCATTACATCAGACATCACAGGTTTTTATGGTTATGGTTTCAGTTCTGGAGAACAATGAAAAACTGGAACACAAAAACCTGCCACATGCCTCCGCTGTGACCGTTCTCACACCGTGGGCCAAAAAATGACATTTTTTCTTCAGAAATTGTTGTTCTGAAGAACATTGTGTCCTGAAGAAAGATATGTGCTTTACAGAAACCCGATGCTGTCAAGTTCAGTCACCCCAGAGGAAAAATGTATTTAGAGATTTTTGTTTACTGGTTTGGTAAAAGAAACACATCAGGAAGTTAGTGAGCACCTGGATCTCAGTGTAAATGCTATTGGTCAGTAACGCTGTTTTCTGATTGGTCAGGTGATGCACAGCACCACGACGAAGGTGATGGTGGTGAAGATCTATAAAAATGACGTGGATCAGAACAGCATTGTGAGGGAGATCAGTCTCCTACAGAAATTGTCCCACCCCAACATAGTGAGGTGAGTTGCTGAACACCTCCACTTACTCATCGGTCCCACGCCGGGCCGACGCTTCGAACGCCCACCGAAATGTGAGCAAAACTCCCTCTCAGCTCTGAATAAACATCCCTCACCTAGAGCTGAAGTAACTGTGAGTTTAGGCTATCTACACCATTTGTGTTAGAGACACAATCTCTTGCTTTTGCTGGAAGACAAAATAATGTTTTGATAGGATCTAGTGATTTATTTTTTTAGTAGTGTAGTTTTGAGTTTAGCGACTTGAACAAACTTAGCCTGATGGATAAAGTATCTAAACTGTTTTTTTGTAGGTACCTGGGGATCTGTGTCAAAGAGAACAAGCTGTACCCTATTCTCGAGGTGGGTGGCAACTTTTAGGAATTAGTGTTTACAAGTTAAAGCTACCAGCCCTGTTTGCACAATATGCTGCCCAGCAAATTTTGACACATCTAGTGACTCATCATCTGGTGTTATTGATGTATGTTATAGACTTTTCTACAAAAAACCTTTTCTGATGGATAGAGTCACGTTTTATCCGAATAAATCGGAAAGCAGTAATCAGGTCAGGAATCTGAGCGTGTATGTTTTATAATCTCATGTCTCGCCTCCACATTTAGTATGTTAACGGAGGCTGCCTGGAGGAGCTGTTGGCCAGCCATGACATCAGTCTCTGCTGGAGAGAGAAAATCCAACTGGCCTGTGACATCAGTCGAGGGATGTCCTACCTCCACTACAAAAACATCTACCACAGAGACCTCAACTCCAAGGTCAGCGTGACCCTGAACCGAGTCCAAAGGGTGTTTCATTATGAAGCATCACCTGGTAACTGGGAACTCAGGGTGTGTCCTAAAACACGCCTCGCATTTAAAGATAATCACAGGCCCATTTCATGTAGCTACAGTATAATCAAATTATGTTTTTTGCCTGATCTGACTTGAAACATTTGAACGTGGGATTTAAGAGGCATCAAACAATTACTGCGGATTACCAGAGATTTCAGTGCTTAACCAGTGACTAACAAGTTTAAACACTCTGCATTCGTTTACATTTAGTTTGATCCCTACAACTGCATTGGCAAAGAACAAAGTTTTAGTAGAATAGTCTAGAATTTGTGGCATTGTGGAAAACAAACTGAAGCTTATAAACTTTTGAGAGGTGAAAAACAGTCAGTGACTTTAACTGTGGCCAGGACTGTGTCTAAGGAGAGATGTTATGGTCGGACTATTATAATGCTAATGTACTGCTGAACCCAACATTTACCCTTTTGTAAACTCGCCCCCTGCTGTTGCTTTCATGAGATAACCTCTGTGTTCTCCTCTCACTCTTTCTTCTGTCTCTCTCATGTGCAGTAACCTGTCGCCTGTCTCACCCCACACTCATGTTTATCTGAGTAGCTTGAGGACATATCAAACCAAACCTATTTTTGCATGAATTTGATTGGATGTGAATTAGCCAATCATTTAATTAGTCTGTCTGTTCCAATAAAATTAAATGCATTATGAGATGTTGGGATAGCGTTGTTTAAACAAATCCATAAAATTTTCCATAAAATATAACATTTTATGTGTGTGTGTGTGTGTGTGTGTGTGTGTGGTATGTTGCATTTTAAAGCCCTTATGATTGTCTTATAAAGTTTGGATCTCTCCACAGCTTGGCTTGTGTTGGGTTAGTGACAAACTGTCCATGACACATCAGATCAGATCAGAAATGAACTGAGTAGGTAGAGAAGCGACCACTGACGTCTTTAGCGGGTTGTGGGGGATATTTGTGAAAGACAGACACAGGGAAATACAAAAATCCATGGCACTCATTCTACCCACAGAGCGACACTGCTCTCTGCTGGAGATTGTGGAAACTGTCGCTCTCTTAGAGCTGTTTTCCAACCACATGCGCACAATATAATCTTCCCAACATTAACACCAACAGTCCTTTATCTTCTGCTGAATGAAACCTGAGATGCAGAGAAATATCACTTTTAGTTTAGTTTAGTTTTTTCTTTCCTCATACCGCAGTGAAGATAAGAGAGAATGATCTGATGCTGATCTCAGGTTTACAGTGACTCTTATGCAACACTTCACATGAGGTCTGATGTTTTTGTCGGTGCAGAACTGTTTAATCCGCGTGACCTCGCGGGGCAGGGAGGCCGTGGTCACTGACTTTGGCCTGGCCAGAGAGATGGGGGAGATGCCGGCCAACGACCCAGACAGGAAGATGTCTCTGGTGGGGTCCGCGTTCTGGATGGCCCCCGAAATGCTCAGAGGAGAGCCGTATGACCGCAAGGTACTGAGAGAACAGTGCCAATGAAAATGAATGAGGAACTTATTGGAACATTATTAGAGACAGTTTTAAGGAGTCACCCACCCTATATGGTGGGGTGCAATGAGGGGCCGCGGTTCATTGTTTAATATCAAAGAAATGTTTGTGATAAAATTAAAGTGTTATTGAAAAAAACCACAAAATTTGGAGGGTCTCTAATTGTTGAGACCCTCCAAAAATGTATTAAAAATTATTTGTATTTAAAACAGCATGTATTTGACTTTATACAGTATGTCATGTATCATGATCTCACTGTCAGGATATAATGTAGTAGAGACTGAGGTCAGGTTTATTTAACTAGCTGGTTAATTCTGTTATCACAGGTTGATGTTTTCTCATTTGGAATCATGTTGTGTGAGATCTTGGCAAGAATTCCTGCAGATCCAGAGGTTCTTCCCAGGACACAGGTGAAGATATTCCTAAAACACACACACACACACACACTGTAAAAATATTCCTAAAACACACACACACATTTCATCACACATTTCTAAAACACACATGCATCAAACATAAAAACATTTAATAAATAAGTTTGGAGGTTTAAGAATGAGCTTTTTTATACATTTTTTTACAATTTAAATTTGTTTGTGCAATAGAGCATTAAATAGTTATTTGCATTTTAGGCAGATAAAACCACATCTTCTTATTGCACTGTAACGTATGCAAATGAATACGTTTAGTCACTTACTAATAAACTAATAAACAAACTAATTCAGTCTTTCATGAGCTGAAATATAAGAAGATTTCTGTGCCCTGTAAGTTTGTGTTTGTTGATATTTTTGCATGATTAATTCAGTCGATGTCTGAAGAGAAAGAGACAGTTTTGATCGAGGTCAAACAAACTTTAGTGTGGATGTATTTACCAATGATAATGATTCTGGCAAATCCACATTTTTACTGTAGCTGTTATTATATGCATGAGGATAAGGACACATGATTATGACATTATAATGTATATAATGGTCCTTATACAATCTATAGAGGCTTTCAATTGTTGTATATTTAATATACAGTAAATGTTGACTATATGTAATGTTTATAGTCCAGTGTGTTGTAGAAACCAGCGTGTTTTCTGTTCACAGGACTATGGGCTGGATGTGGAGTCGTTCAGAGAGCTGGTTCTGGGTTGCCCAGAGAGGGTTCTGGAACTTTCTGCCGGCTGTTGTCAGGTATGCATGAGCGACTCCAGGCCGGCGTCTTCAGTGATCTATGGGAACGTCAGTGAATGCTATTAAAACCATATTAACTGATTCAAATTAACCATTAGTTCCTGTCTCGTGCTCTTTCAGATGGACGCGTTTCGTAGACCTTCCTTCTCAGAACTTGTAGAAGAACTGGAGGACATTGCTGAGACGCTAGAACCTCCAGATAGCATCCTGACCACCGGCTGACCTACAGACTCCATCTCCACAAACCCACAGACTGAAAGAACTAATGGACTTTGCGGTGAGGATGTCTGAAGTCTTTCCCCCCGTGAGGAAACGTCTGGTAATGGAGGACAAAAGCACTCAGCTGAACGGCCACTCAATATCTGGCCCTTTCTGCAGCGTGACATTGAGGGATTGAGTGACTGCAACTGAGGGCTTGAGTGGTTTCCTTCCTAATTTTTTTCTTTTGTATAGCAAAAATAATCAGATTTTTTGAGGACCGTCTCGTATTAAAAAACGCCAAATTTATCACGGACCAACACCGGATTCCTGAAAAATAAATAAATAAACATCCTGCAAAGATTTGCACAGACGTGGAACAAACAAACACACAGAAATTCAGGCGGCTAGATTAAATTGTGCATCACGTTTTTTTAAATATACCAGCACAACCTTGAACTCTATCATACATGTCAGTTTTGTGTATCCCTGAAATGTCTAATTACATTTCTTAGAAATACTGTCAGGAAAAAAACGGAAATGTTAGAAGGTTAAAACATGATTGTTGATGCTTTTAGGAAAAGGTTTTCACCCAAGTCACGCAGCTTAAATACGTGACGTCTCTTGTAACAGTGTGTTTTTGTACATGTATTTGTATAGCTTTGCAAGTTTCTACACTAGAATCTATTTTGTTTACTAAATCTTAAGAATCTGTATCTGTGTTGACGGTGTTTGGTTACATATGGCTACATTTATATTTGTAGTTTACTAGTTTGAACAATAAAGTGTAATTTGTTTAAAAGTAAAGTTTATTTTGTTGTGATAATACGATTATGTCCTTCCACAAAAAAAAACTTATTAAAGGCCTTATTTAATCCTAACAGTAATGTTAATATATGAGTGATATAAGTGGCTGGTTATGAGGAAATATACTGTTATTAACTATACTGCTATTATGTGGACAGAGATTTGCTCATTGTGTGATCCGTTTTCTGATCTAGGCATCTGTGTTATTGCTGTGCTCTGTGTAACCCAAGGCTATGGATTTACCGTCACAACAACGTTGTGCATCTGAGATTCGATCCTGCGCAGCCGGTACCACACGAGACACAATGTTAATTTACGATCGAGGAAAATAAGAGGGAAAAACTGGAAGCGGCCGACAGGGTAAAACAAAAGAACTTTTGCTGTAAATAACATCCATAATTTGTGACAGAGAGTTTACAGCTGGGAGAATATGAGACAGGCTTTCTCCAAGGATATTCATGACTTTGTGTGGGCCAGGAAATTCAGACCAGCAATTGTAGGCCAGCAGTTGTAGGCCAGCAATTCCAGGCCAGCAGAACGGCTGGCAAAAATGCAATTAGTAGTTAAGCAATGTTTTGTGTATTTATTTTGTTTTTGCACGAGCCCTAAAAACCATGAATACAACAAAATTCTGTGTCATTAGATACATGAAACTACTCAGAGTAGCACATTTTTTAGACGTAACAGCCAGTTTTATTACCTCAAAAGCTGCTTCAGAGCTGGAGAATGTGGCTTTTGCAGTCAGCAAAATCATTTTTATTCACCTTGGTCAGCAGGTTTCAAAGCAGAAAGAGTTACAGCCTCTTTTCATGAATTTTCTGTACATTGAAAAAAGAAACGTGTAAAATTCTTCACTTGTAAGTTGTAGAACGTACCAGAAATGCATCGATTCTTGCATTTTTCTGTTCATGCAGATTATTATTTATCCAGATCAACGCAGTGGAGGTCCGATAACATTTATACAAAAAAGTCTAAAAGAAAATCAATGCAATGCTAAAAACCTCCATATATTGTGGTTTTACGAACCACGAGGGAACGAGGCTCTGAGATAAATGAGTAAATGAGCTCAGATAAAATGTTCACATGTGAGGTTTAAATCCCTGCATCAGCACCAGATTTACTGATTCCAGACCTGTTTCATTATTTCCTCAGAGAACATGTGCAACACTGATGCAAACAAATACATACAAACCTCATTTAAAGGAGGCGTGTTATTGCACTTAAACTCTGAAAATGTTTTGTCAGAATTTGGTGTTTTTTAGATGTTTTCTCATGTTCAGTTGCTTCCTCTCTCTCTCTTATTCTCTCTCTCTCTCTCTCTCTCTCTTATTCTCTCAGTGCTGTTGCTTGTCAAGGTTAATATAGTTTTATTAATCTCAGAAAAATATAAAATTCGAACTCAGCACAAGGCAAAAACTGCACAACAGCAAACCAAAAAAATGGCTGTAGGAAAAAATAAAACCACTGTATTATATAACGTCACTATTTTGCACAGCTGTAAAGTTTAGGTAAAATGTGTTTTATTTTTACTGGTAACTCATTTGACTGGCATTAATACTGCAGTGATTTTTACACAGGCAGTTATACTCGTCGTGTCCCGCAGGTGGCATCACGCAGCTGAAACGTTCACCGGTGGTTGTGAGTGACCGACCCACTGCCAGACCTGGATAACAGATGCAGGAGCTTCTCATCCAGTCCTGGAAGATGGAGGAGGACACATGCGTTATCCCTCGCGTCACAGCTGAAGGTTTCTTGGCATACGGCCGCATGGATTGATTTTTCTGGGCAAGGCCGTCTGTACGCTGCACACAGCAACTCAACAGGCTTCTCAGAGCTGAGACGGATGTATTCATCTGTTTCTTATTTGGTCATTTTATTTATGCACATGCATTTAATGTCATTGCTTTAAAAGTAAATGCAAAAAGTAAAACACAGAAAATGTTACATTCATGAGTTTGGCAGATGCTTTTATTCAAAGCGACTTTCAGGTCAAACACAGTTTACAGTTTATCAGTACTTGTGTTCCCTGGAGATCGAACCCACAACCTTTGCACTGCTAGATCACAAGCAGTTGAGCGACAGGATTTAAAATAAACTATTAGGCAATAGAAATTGTAATTAATAAATGTAACAATTACTAAATTACCAATTTTTGCAACTTGACATATATAAGAAATATTACCTTGTTTAGTAATTCATTCAATTTAACTTTTAAGCTTATGCTTAGAAAATAACTAATAGCCAATTAATTTTAGGTATTTGATTAGAAAGAAATAAGTGGTTTAAAATATGGAAAAATCTGTATTAGTTCATCTTTACAACCTGAATATTTGTTGAAGACTCGCTTTGTAAGTCGCTTTGCATGGGCGTCTGCTAAATGTAACTGAATGCATGAACTCTTTCATTCCTGTCTGAAATCTCCTTTGTTGTATTATTAACATATTACTGGGTTAGTGTGTGTGTGTAAAACTACATGCACTGTTCTGGGTCTCTGTTTGTCTCCACAGAAGACCATCTGGACATGCGAGGTGAGAGGGGCAGGAATCATCATGTAGAGTGGGGGGGGTGTCTTGATCTTCTGACCTTTAAGCTCAAGGCTGCAGGGCTGTGATGGCTGTCAGAACAAACCCACTGGACCTCAGACCTCATGCATCCAGCTGTAGAAAATGAGCACGTTCAGTCTAATTTCTGCGTAATAGAAATTATAATGAAGTTTCCTTACTTATTATTTCTAATGAGGTTTTTAAGTGTACATTGCAAACAGAAGCGGGAATATTATGTTCTCGTACCTCATAAATATGACATGCTGTGCTTAAGAAATATTAATAATAATATAAGTCTCCTTAAGCTTGCTTATAAAAGTTTTTATTAAACCCAGAATTTTGTTTGTTCTGTTTGCTCAAGTGTTAGATGGGATCTTCCTGTTTTAATTTAGTTTAAAAAACATTTCCTTTCTAAAATATGTAATAAAATCAGAACAAACATTTGACTAAAAATAGACTTGTTATTATGGTGATACCACTGAACTACTAACTGTTTTAGGAACTAACCTGACTAGCTAGTTAACACGACAAATTACTTATATTAACTTGTGATCAGACATATAGAAAAAACACATAACAAAATATTATAATCTAATCAGCAGCTGCAACCGGCCACAGCGTTCATGAAATAAAAGTTTAAGAAAATAAAAATCGACACACTGAATTCGATTTAAACAACATTTTATTGGAAAAGCAAAGCATTAGAAACACTCATCCAGAAACATTATGTTGAAACATCTCGTATTTTAGACGCTGGTCTACTGAACTCGCACACAGCCTCACGTAACATACGCACAAGACAGATCTGCAGATGTAGATAGTTTAAATGACAACATCAGATACACCTGTAATGTTTCATATCTACAATACTGACATCATTTTAAAAACAAACAATAAAACAATAACACGTTTTTTTGTGGGATTGATGATAAAATAGAGAGACCATAGAGACTTTTATACATATTTTTGTTGGATAATCATGGTCTTCAATTATAAAACCCAGGGATGGCCGCAATCTCCAACACTGAAAACGTTTATCAAGCTTCTCATAAAATGAATGTTTTTTTCCGAACATGCGCTACACGTGTGATGAGATGTGAGCCTTATGGAAAGATCATGTTTATGCTACTCAAGGGTATTTGATAGAAAGCTGGTACCGATAAACTGTTTGGTAACTGCACCCAGAATAGACATTAACTTGATGCATTACCAGCCAATGAACCATTGAAACCTCAACGAGAGACGTAAATGATATTAACGGATTTAAACCAGTAAGATATATAATAATAGGGTATGTATCGTGTTTTTAGGATTTTGTTGCCTCTGTGCTCTAATGGGAAGACTTTCTGTTTGACCACCGCAGAGTTTGAACATTAAAACGCCATAAATTACTTACAAAGAATGAAAACAAATGTGCATGAAACACTAACGTCTATCATAAAATGCCTTTCATGCAATTATTATCTTTAAAAAAACAGCACCACTCACTGTATGCGTTCTGTATTCATAATTAGTTTATGCCCAACAACAAAATGATTAAAATGAGATAAACGCTGATTAAAGCTGAGATGGTTTCTGATCGTGTGAAAATGCAAAACAGTTCAGCTGGTTTAGAATCGTTCCCACCAAATGCTTTTACTGGTGAGGACTGAATGTTTGTGACAATGGTGCTGTGTTTACATTTTAATAGACAGAAAAACAGACGGCTTTAAAACTTACTTGGGGTCCTTGGTTAAAAAATAAATGAATACCCAAAACTTGTCCCTATAGAAAGGACATTAAAAGTGATATAAGTGATAAATGTGACATGAACTCAGCAATATAAAACTACGTAGCATATAAGCACAGAAATGTTATACATTCTGTTCCTATTGGACGTCCCGAGAAAACACGCCCTCTCACCGCCAAATGTTCCTGTCAGGACTACAGCCGTCTGTAGTGAATTCACTCCATCTCTGACACCTACTGTGAGTAACAGATGGCCTAATAATGTCAGAGATTTCTAGAAGATCAGTCCAGTTCAATTACAGCCAATCTTCAGTGCCACAGTCCCCTATAACAGGAGACATCTATATAACCTGTATCCTATATAACCTGTATCTTATATAACCACACAGTTATAGGAACTCTACAGTCACAAGTCTTTTGAAATCATCCGCTGTCATAAACCTTGAATTTCTATAAATTAATGGCATTAAATGACTTATGTATTTTATAATATATCACACATTACAGTACATATACGTTCCACGTAAAACAATATTTGCAAAGTGTGTTTTCGTCTGCAATTTCGTGTGTTTGTTTTTCTGCAGCGTTGTTATAAATGAGATGTTTTTACAGCATAATACAGTGTTGGTGTGTTTTCTGCTTACACAGCGTCTCATTGGCTCACGGATCTGCAGGGGTAAAACTTCCTTCAAGACAATGTCAAAATTCTATCAGAAAAACAAGTGAAGCGTCAGTCAATCACAACATCAGAGATGCTTTCATACTCGCTGCAGCGGGAGCTAAAGTTTATGGCTTAAACTGGGCACATCTGAACATTAACAGCAAAACAAAAAACAAGGTTGTTTCAAACCTTGAAAAGCTTCTTATGGAAGAAGAATGCATAGAGTTTATACCTGCAAGCTCCATTATCACTGAACGCACATCAGATACCGTCTGCCACCATCAGCAACCTTCAGACATGACTCCACCAATAACTAGAAGACATAACAAATCAACTAAAGAAGATTTTACCTCAGAGTCTGATTGGTTGGGTTGGAAATAGATGCTTATTTTATTAAAGTAACCCCTACTGTTATTGTGTAACTTGTTGAATACAGTGTAATGCAATACTGACTGCGCCTTGTATTTACTATGACTTGCTTTGGCCAACCAGCTCGTGTCAACTGCAATGTCGTATTTGCCGCATCTCTTGCGATGCAGACAGACGTAATTGTCTTTGTTTTGTGCGTTGTGAAAATGAAATACATTAAAATAAATATAACATTTTTTGACACGTTTTCCTGAGTTGTTGCTTAGCCACCATGACTGTCTCAAAAGTAATTTGTGGTCATTACACAAACATTGCAGAAAGGAGCAAAATAGTATAATGTCGAAAGAGTTTAGAAGAGTTAGGGATTCGAATTAAACTGGTTTACCAAGCAATTGAATTGTTTGTCAAAACAGCCTCCTGTAATTGTCCAGAATTTCAACAAATAACACCGTCCTGCAATCCTACATTACTGCAAATAGCTCATGTGCGTCTGTGTGGCTGAACTGAGGTCAGAGTTTCCATTATTACAAAACAGGAAGTCATCGATCAAGGTTCTTTTGGTGGAGGAACAAAGACACATATATGTTGCAGGAGATGTAAGTTACGGCCCCAAAAAGCACTGAAACAAAACATCTAAACTGAGAAAAACTGAACATACATTCGTTCTCATAAATGGTGAATGAAGACTTCCAAACACATCTGAACGGGGAGCAAATAATATATTCGTAAGAGCAAAAACCTGAGTTCTTCAAAACAGTTCATTGGAAAGACCACAACATTAAACTTCCACAAAGTAAACTGTGTATATTTAGATTATTTGCATGATTATAGCTACTCTATATACTGATGAAATGTATATCCTGTTTGTGTACAGATATATTACTGGTTATTTCATATATGATCCGTTTTGTTTTTTCTCTGATGTTTCGTAAAACACGGCTTAATATTGCACACGGGACTCTTGTAAGCACGACTGCCTTAGCTACCGACCAACAGCGATGTTACTGTAAAAACGAAAACAGTAGTTCCTTCAGAATTCATCCGTTTTGGTCCATTTGCATCTGTTTCGCCGGATGTTTATTTTTGTCTCCACCATTAGCATTTGGAGAATGTCCTAATCGCAGCTCTGATAACGTCCAGCACGCAGCAATGGCAAAGAAGTGGCCGCATCTGTCGCTTCTGTCGTCTCTGGTCTCCAAAATGAAAGCTGGTGAGCGCGAGTCTTACAGCGGGACATCCGCCCGCGTGGCTACTGACCTGCGCGGGGTCACAACAGATCTTCATAGTCGAGGAGTTTCGAGTGCTGACGCGTTTTCCAAAGTCTGAACAAGCGGAAATCGAAGTACATTTCAATCATCTCTTTGCCTGAAAGAGAAAAAAATGTCTGAGGAGCCTTCAACATTATGAGGTCTGCTTACAAAACATTAAAGTGATGTCACAGCCAAACTGACTGTTGGAAAAACGAGGTGTGCTTTTGCTGACATCACACCAAACATGACATCACAGCACTAGTTTAGCACCTGATTAAAGCGATTAGCAAATAAGATGCGGTTTGGTGACATTAGCAAATTCTGCCCTGTGTGTTTAACATTCAGGCCTGTGTGAAAACCTGTGCGGTTTGTGGCGTGTTCTCACCCTGAGCCGAGAGCTCCAGCGGCGACTCAAACGTGACAGAATAAGGCCTCATCAAGTTCTTCAGTTTCTGGAACAGCTGTTGGGACATGATAAGCGGAGTCATTAATAACACTCGTCTTTTCTTCCTCTCTCCCAGCGCTCTCTCTCTCTCTCTCTCTCCTCAAAAGGTTACTTAAAAACAAACCCTTGTTGTGTCCAAATCTGCTCACTTGTTTGTTTACTCACTGTTTGTTTTTTTCTAGTGAATTCCACGTTTAACGCTGCTTATAAAAACAATATTCAAACATATTTCCAATTCTGTGGCACTTGAAAATCGTTACACTAACCTAAACGTTTTTGAAATATAACAGTAAAAATGTTCTGCTAACATTACTACAAGAACGTTTTTTCTCTGACAGAACATTAGCCAACGTTCTGAAAATGTTCCCTGTTCCCTCTGAGGCAGAGATTAAAAAGTGATTTACTGAAGAGGCTGAGAGCGCCACAGATTTTCTCTGTCAGCTCACGCTGTGAACGAAGATGACAAATAACTTCCTGTGTATTTAATAATACGGACGTGACCAAGTAACCAATGACCTCAAGGCAAACTGGACAGGAAGTGACAAATGCTGCAATATTCATAGACCTCTGCTTTGAGTTCAACGGTCTCAGGACTCAAACATTAACTTGAAGGCCAAATGCTTCGGTAAATTTCCCAGCCTGCCTTCACAAAGTCCATAATCACCCATCTGTCAATCACAAGCGGACACACAAACAGAGTTCTCAGAATGACAGTGCCTCTCAGGCAATGACGCACAGCCAACGAAATTTACACCAATCCCGTCTCCATAGAAACAGATCCGAAGGTTTCAGGGGAGATACAAATGCGTCCTTGGGGTAAAATCTTGCGGCCCAGAGACTAAAATGTTCTGTCACATGCAGCCACCACACAGAGGCAACGAAGCAACGATCAAGGCCGACCCTACAGGACTGAAGTCTGACCGTAAGACATCATTCAGATCATCGGTTAATGACAACAGCTAATTTCTTTGGTGGCGTCCCACAGGAAAAACAAATCAGAAATTAGAGCTTTTAAATACCACATTTTTCTCCTAGAAAGCAACGAGATTAAGTGTTCAGCAAAGACGTTTGTTTCTAATGCTTAACCTAATGAACGCTAAAAGTCTTTAATGACTGGTAAGAAAAGGCTGAGATGGAATTAACTTTCTAATGAACAGTTAACAGCTGCTGTTATTTTCAGTAAAGAGCCCATAATCAGATTTTTTGCAGCGCAAATTAAGATCAGAAGATCATCCGTGGATTTATATTTCCAAACTCCGGAGATCAGGACCACACAGAGTTCCTCTGATGGTTCTAGAGCTGTGAGAAGATCTGTCAGGCGTGATGGTGACAGACAGAGAGGTGTGATGGTCCAGGGATGGGCAATGAGGACATTTGGAGGTGGAAATACACCACCAAACTGGTTTTACATAATCCAGACATTCCGAAGACTCCCTGTCGGACGTACCTTCTCTCCGTTTGGATTTCCCAGGACGTAGCAGCCCATGATGTGGATCAGGTTTGGTTCCGGATTAACTTTACTCATAAAGCGGCTTAATCTTTTCCAGAACCTGTGTGTACACACACACAGACACACACACAGACACACACACACAGACACACACACAGACACACACACACACAGAATATGTGAAGACATGAAATAAAATTGTTAATCTCTGCTGCCCTTGTTTCTCCAAAAACAATTTTAAAGGAACATTTCAGCAACAAAAAACAATCGTGTCATCATGAGTAAAAGATGATATTTAGTGTGTGGAGTCACTCACTGGCTCATGTCTTCCTCTTTCTCAACTTTGGCAAAAGTGGCCACTTTATTCTTCAGCAGGTACAGATGACCCGGACCACCCTGAGGGACCATCCACGTCACACACACACACCAAACTTTTTAAAACATTCCCCTAACTTAATAATGATTTTCAGTTGATATATAACGTTTAAAAAATGTTCTCCTGATACAGTAAGAACAGAGTTTTGATAACCTCTGAGAGAACATTAGCCGTTCTGAGAACGTATCATGCTACCCGTCAGACCCACTGAATTCATGTCATACCTTTAAACTCAATAGGCTGTGGAGCAAAATCTGTTCATTTGTTCTTCATACACTGTTGATTGATTCACAGTTTGTACTTTTGAATGTAATTTCTGTATGTAACTTCTCACCTGACAGAAGATCAACATACGCCAGATTTTGGAGCCTTTTCTGTAAGCTGTCAGTCTCTTCTCAATTTCCTCTGCACACAGAACACACACGCTGAACAGCCGTCACACAACCTGCCCGTTTTCACCTCATTTACAGCTGCAGTCTGTAACTTTTGTCTCTCTACTGCCACCTCTGTTTAAAGCACAGAATTGCAGGTTCTTTTATATACTTAACATACTTTACATGTACATTTCTCCAGGAAATTAGACCAGACAGTTTAAATTATAAATCACTGAAGTGCAAAACAGGGTGAGTTAAGGTGACAGTTTTGAACACTGATCTGTGTTTATTTAACTACTCATGACAGATTTTTGTTTATTTTTAACTCCCAAAAATTACAAATTGCAGCTTTACAAATATCAAAAGGCTTTGAGTAACTTAAAAACTAATAAAAAACTAAGTTTTTATTAAAGTTGTAATTCTCCAATGAGGCCTAGAAATTTTTATGAGCTGTTTTTAAATGATCACATTAAAAAGAAAACAGATCATGTATCAATGTGAATTTGTTAAAGAACTTAAAAACACAGTGGGGTATCTGATAAAACGTAACCACAACAGTATCAACAACAGATCATCTTATTTGCACAGTAACTTCTTCAGTAACCGCATTGGAAAACAAAGAGGCAGCTTTGAAACTGTGTTATTTATCAAGAATTAAATTGGTTTTGTGTTCCACATGCTTGGGCTGGTGCAAAAATCAATAGTGAGGCCACCGTCCAATCACAGGCAACAAACACGAAGCACAAAGCATCCGGCGACAGTGATACACTCAAAGCTACATACCCAAAATATCGTCAAACGTGGCATGCTCATGATCCTGCAGATAAACATAATAACAGCAATCAATACAGAAGTTTATCATGCGCACACGCTCACGATAGCATTATGATGTCATTTGCTATTGCGTTTACTGCCTATCCGGTCATCGCTAGCAGATAGCTAGCCAAACCGTCAGAGCTAAACCTCTTTAGAAACATGCCCTGCTGTGGGTGAAACTTTACAATAAGGTTCCATTAGTTATTGGTTTAGCTAACATGAATTAACAACAAACAATATGTTCTTGAAGTATTTATTCCTTTTGTTAATGTTAGTTAATGTTTGTTAATAATGTTAATGTTAACAAATATGTTTATCATTTACTAGTTCACTGTGAATGAACTAAAGGCACAACAAATGCATTAACTAACCGACTGATACGACTCGATTTTAAAAATCTATAAGTAAACGTTGAAGTTAATTTATGTTGTATAATTCTTGTTAATTGTTATTTAATGTTCCTTAAGGTGGTTAAACGGAACCTTATTGTAAAGTGTTGAAGCAAATAAAGTATGTTATTGTGTTAAATGTCTGTTCTGTAAAAACTCAGGCAGGCCTTAGGTTCAGTGGGTTTATAGATCGTGATGATTTGAACCCAATAAATGTAAATCTAGTTGTTTATTCAGTTCCTCTGGGCGACCTCTGTTATCTCTGTTATCCCAGAGTTACTGAATAAAAACAGTTACTGTACAAAATATGCCACCACTGAATCTGACATCCGGCGATTTAGAAATAAGATTATCTACAGAAGAACAGTGTCCCGATGTTCAGACAGAGTCCTGCATGCAGATCTAGATAACAGAACCGCTGATATAGGAACTCCATATGGACTCATTATACAGGGAATCTTTATATGGGCTGATGCAGAATGTTGACTTACGTATAGGATGGGAATTACAGACGGATCGTCTCTCCGAATGATGTTCGGAACGTATTCCGCTTTCGGGACTTTCGATGAAATCAACTGCAGGATGAAGATTTAAAACACAGAAAACGAATTAAAATTTAATTACAAACTAAATTAAATGGCATATTAAGTTAAGTTTAAGTACATAACAGATCTGAGTTTAAATGTTGACTTGTGTTATGTTGTGTTATAATTGTACTTTGGAGACAGACCATAATTTTAGGTGGGATGAAGTCGTCCCCCTCACAAGCCAGTCTCTCCATCTCTCTCTCCTCCTCCCAGTCCATGTCTTCACACCCTCCCTCGTCCGGAGTGCAACAGGTGGTCTGTATGTCCCCACCTGCAACATGACGCAACACACCAGCTCAGCGATGGAGACACAACAGAGTGAATAAAACAAGGAGAAAAGAATGAGAAAAGAGAAAAAGAAGTGGAGAAACAGAGGGAAAGAGAGAGAATTGAAACAAATATAAGACAGGTAGACAATAAATACTGTATGTTTACATGGACTTCTATAGCATCTGTGCAATACATTTGATCTATATATTAATTCTACAGTACAGTCATTTTGTTATATAGTTGTGAAATCACTGTGAATTCATTAAAACAATGTGAAAAAAGCGAAAATCTGTGGTTGACTTTTGATTTAAAGCAATAAACTGATGCGGGAATCCATTGACCATGGTTTTCATATGCTGTGCATGTTTAAAATCTACAATTTAACCCTGCAGTCCATTTAAACACACTGCATAACAGCCTAGTGTTACACTTATAATGTTCGCTACACAAATCTACTTGTTGTGGGAGACAGAGGGGAGACAAGAGAGCAGACAGTATCCATCTGAAAATCACCAAGCAGAGATAAACAGACGTACAGAAATTACAAATGCAATCGCAGTCGTTCAACAGCCTCCCCTAAGACACAGGCTTTAAAACAGGTGGCAGAAACAAACAGGATGACAGAAATAAATTCAAAGACAAACTACACACAGAGGAGGGAACATGCAGACACAGAAATCTACAGTGTGCACAGACACACACACACTCGCACACACACACTTGCACGCACACACACACACTGTCTCCAGAGTCCAGGCGCTCCAGGCGGGACAGATACTCACAGAAAGAGAGATAGGAGCACATGTTCGGGACAGAATCACGCTCAGAGGGAGACACACAGACAGAATCAGCATCAGGAGTAGAGGGGCACTTCAACACTGTGTGCGTGTGTGTCTATAGGGTCTGCTGTAATGTTACATATATGTATCCACATATGTGCATGTCCATAACAGAAGCGTTGCAGCTGTTTACAGCTGCAGTTTGTGTTGCAAGTATTGTATGTGTGTGTCCACACTAACATCTGTCATGTTTGTGAGTGTGTGTGTGTGTGTGTTCAGGTGGACTCACTGTCTTTTGAGTCGTTTAGGGAGTCTTGTTTGACAGGTGTCGGATCGCTCCAGGATCGGTTGAAACTCTTCGCCCTGCGTTCTGCAAATGCTAGTGAAGTGGAGAGATGGTCACACACACACATGCCGCACACACACACACACTCGAGGTTTTCCCATCCCAAGACTCAAAGCAGTCAAACACACTCTCTCTGCTTGCTAAAAACTCACACACTGTACAAACGACCACAACGGCAGCTACACACACAATTCATCTGGTCTCAGGTTGTTCCATTTTCCTTTGCTAGACCGTTGCAGCATACAAAACACACACACACACACACGCAAACCAGTGGGCCGACACTCACCCATTGTTGTTTATAAGGCAATCCAGTCCAGCAACCTCCAAACAAACACGCATGTATCCGTGCAGCTACCCATGCAAACATTCCCAAAACACATATGAACATGCAGCACAATGCATCACAAACATAAACACACAATACTGATAAAATGCAAACACAGATGGAGCTACACACACATACACACAACTGTAGACTCACTTTGTGCCTTCATTCGCCTGCTGCCCACCATTCTTAAATGCTTCCGGAAATTCCTGAAGAATTAGTGGGATGGGGAAGGAGAGAGTGTGGGAGAAAAGGTAAAGCGAGAAATTTATAGAGTTTTCAGAAGAAAAGAACAAGAAAACTCTCAAGCTACTGTGTGTGTGTGTGAAGTTACAGTAGATATTTTTGCCTAAAGACTGAATACATCAAATTTATACTTTAGAGCTCCTTGATGACACATCTTGCACTACATGGATTTATGACGAATCACATGTCCTCAAAATGACAAAATGAACCACTTCCTATCTTTCCCAAAAATACAACAAGACTGGAAAGAAAACTGTCAAGCTATTTCATGTATTTTACGCCATCAATAAATGCTACATTCAGAGATTTCCCTTGTTATTCAACAGTGTTATTTTCATTCATGTTTTGAAGGCTCTCTGAATCCCAGGCACCCGTTTCTTCAAAGCTAAATATTTGCATCACGTAAGCTGTCAGAGACGCCTTGACTTGTGTGCACTCATGTGAAGTATTGACCCATGAGTGTGTGAGTTCTTTAAGAATCTCCTCAGCTTACAGAGATCACACACACACACACACACACACACAACAACAGCATCACTGCAGATTGTGTCCGAAACCTCCAACACGTCTTACTCTACTCACATATCCATGACAACCACGTACCTAACGACCAACATCGGTTACTGAGACAAAGACGAGCAACAAATGAGAAAACAGGATGTAAGAAAAGTGTGATGGGGTAGAACGTGGGCTGGGCCAAACCATCAATGTAAGTGATTTTACCGAACAAACTTAATGAACTTTTCCATTACTGTGGTAAAGAACATCAGTAAACATGGAGGATATTGAGTTACAGTCAAACATCTGTGTCTTTAAACCAGCAGCTACCCAGTTTATTTAAAGGTTTTAAAAATGTTTCCTTATTTGCATTAAGTAACAAAAATATTACAAATTCTTTTAGTAACATCTAGTAACAGGTTCTAGTAACAATCAAAACATCCATTTTTTACACATTGTATTAACGTTACCGTTTGTTATTTGCACATTATGCAAACTTTTTCATGTGACATACATTACATGTGATATATTATAACGTATTATTAACATGCAAAAGCCTTACTAACGTTGATGCCTTGATAACCTTGATAACATCAACAAATACCCTTAAGAATATTGTGTACATATGTTAACAGTTTAAGAAACTCTGCTTTGACTGTAGTAAAATGTTTGTAAAATGTGTAAAATGTGTTTTTTTGTCACAGCTGGTAAAAACAAACGCTCAGTTTTACATGAATTACAGTTTCTCAGCCTGGCTAGGAAAGAGTGTTTGGTTCTCGTTACACAGACAAATGAGACTTTCAGTAGAAGACAATGTTACGCGAGGTTAACGCTGGCGATGCTTCATAATTTAATTCATAATTCCATCTGAGGGTTTGTCTCCATGTGCTTCTGTAAAATAATTTTATTGTAACTAATTGGAAAGTCAGTGAGCCAGACAGGAAGAAAGAGGCAGTAACAGGAAGCAAAGGATCCAAACGTTCTGTTTACAAACGCGACAGCTGTGCCCACCTGCGAGAGGAGGAAGACATGAAGAAATCTCCCTGCTCTGTCCGTCTTTCTGCTTACACCCACATGCCTTACAGAGAGAGAGAGAGAGGGAGAGAAACCTCCCTCACCCACACAGTTAGCTGAGGATGAGTCAGAGGCTTTCTCGTTCTCTCTTTTCATTTTCTCACTCTCTCTCTCTTTCTTTTCCATGTCTGCAATCTTCGCTCCTCTGTAATTTTATCAGCTGCTTTTTCACCCCGTTTAATAATTCTATTGTTCACCCTGTTAAATAATTCTATTCCCTACATTTTGCCCTTTTCCTGCACCATTAAATGAATAAAATGAGGAGAGATGAAGATTCTGTCATCATTTGCTCACCCTCAGGTCATTCGCACAAACCTGTGTGATTTTCTGCCGTTGAACGCAGGTGTACGTTTCACTTTTATATGAGATTAACACGAGGACATTAATGTAGGAGAAATATTTGGGATTCTTCAGTACCCCTAACCCTATACCATAAAAATGAATAGGACAAAGGCCATTTAACTCCTATGTCCTATATATGATTATGTCATCATATATATATATATATATATATATATATATATATTGAAAGCTGGTATAGATGTTTTTTCAGGTCACTGAACATACTGAACATACACTGAACCATACTGTCTTTCCATACAACAGCTGTGCATTGTGGGAAACATCTGTCAGGCTGTTTCTACACTGCTGCCGCCATCCAATACGACCTCTCCTGGTCACCCTCAAATCTGATGACATAATCGTCTGTCTGTCTTCTCCCTCTCTCATTCAGATTCTTATTGAGTCTCGTCCATTATCTTTTGATCTCTTCGTTTCATTATCGGTCTCTGTCCTTCATCTTCCACCCTGAAAAGCACAATTTCACGTTTCATCATTTGATCTCTGTGGGTTTTCAGATGAATCAATTCAGCTTTCCAACAACAAACTCCCGAATATCTGTTACTGTGGGACCACCTGCTCCTGTTTCAATTACATTCATCCCCCCAACAGATTCTCAACAAACCCCCCCTTTTAAAAACATCACACAGGAAGACTAATTTTAATTATTTCCAAAAGTCTGCAATTCATAATGTTTTTACTGAAATATTTCCTACCCTACTTTAAAATGTAGTCACTAATTGTTTTCAAATACCTGATAACAGGTGGTTTTCTCCTAAAATACTTCAGCTATTTCCTAACACAGTCTAAGGTTACAATGAAAAAGGCAGGATGAAAATCAAATTTTCGCTCCATGTAGCAAAGCTCAGTCGTGGCTCGCTTACACGACAGGGGAAAGCTGGGTCGAGACTGAAACAAAAAGCAATTTAAGGTGCGCTGTAACCGTGAAGGCAAGACATCGTATCTCCCTCCCGTTTCAGCCCTCACACAACAAACGTTCGCTAACTGCACTGCTCACATTATTCACGCCCGAGAAATGCAAACGTGTCTATTATTAGTTTAGTCATCACTGCTAAAAAACTCAGACAGACGTCACTTTCAACTCTGAATTGTTTTTATCTGTTTTTAAGCAGATTTGAACACGACGGATGAATGAGAATATTTGTATAATTAAGATAGACAGAAAGACAGACAGACATTTGACTATCAAAGGCTTCCGCTCTTTGTTTCCGACAGGGATAAAACACAGGCCTCTGGTTACCTCTGTATGATGGCAGCTGACTCCACCTCCCTCCTTCTCCTCTTTCGCTCAGCTAGACTCCGGAAAGTCCTGCCAGGGGGCGACACATCTTTAATGCCATACAGGGCGAGGGCTCACTTGATGTGAGGTTAGCATCAGAGGTTAGAGTCATGCTCGCGATGGGGCGGCGGGAGCGTAAGGTTAGCTGGGCAGAAATCGCTCTGGGCAGATACACGGTTCAGCCACTAGCACAGCCTCAGATTGGATTAAAGTATAAATAAAGGGGGTTCGGGCAAAAGCACGCAGCAATACTGTCTTAAAAACATTCTGTGACCTGAAATTTCCTGCTGTTAAAACACAATTCAGTCAAAGTTTGCTAACTGCTTTGCTGGTCTTGGAGGATAAACTGTACCCAGCTAACATTTTGAGGTTGGAAAAACGTTTCTTCAAGATTTTTTATAAAATAAAATGTCCTTTTAAGTGTTCAAAAACCAAACTGACTGTTATTTACACCAAACTGCCTGATGACCATCACCAACAGCATCACCCAGTTTCACGTTTGACCTTCAGACGTTTTTTATCAGTTCAATTAAATCAAAACAAACATCATTAATCTGCTGTTGTCATGAGACTCACTCCTGGAATTCAACACACAGTTATGACTGATGAAAGCCAGAGTATTTATCCTGAGAGAAACTTAACATGTCAAGATAATCAACTCAACAAATGATCGAAATCAGCAGTTGCCAGCATTTCTCAACCACACAAGCCAGCGACATCTGCGTTTTCGGCTGAGGTAATCAGAATTATCCAGAAGAGACAGCGGCTATCAAATATGCCTCTGAGCCATTTCCTCAATCAAAATGCATTACTGCATTACACACCGCTAATGCTAGCACATCAATCTTTCCTTCGGGTTTTCAAACCCAGCACAACACTATTGTCTTCAGTGTAAAGCGATTCGTTCACACTGATAAGGTAAAATCCTTTTCACATTGATTTCTTTGCCTTTTGGGGTTGCAAAGGCATTTCAGATGTAACTTCACACACACACACTCTCTCTCTCTCACACACACACACACACACTCCGTTAGTGTGGCTGCAGGAATAGCGGGATAGGCCATGAAAGGCAAGCCAGCATTTGACATCACACGCAGTCATTCGACATTTAAAGAGTACAAAAAGGGGTACTCACGAAATTCTTCAGAGCGGAGAGGCGAACCAGACAAAAAAAGGAGAGAGAATGACAGACAGTGAGCTTAGATAACGATAAAGTGTGTCTGTGTGTGGCCGCTGTGTACTTGTCTCGTCCCTGAGTCAGTCTGACAGTAAATGTCACTAAATGAAAGTGCTACTGGCCGGACACCTGCTGTGTCATCTGTACCTGAGGTCACCCCAGACTGTGTGTGTGTGTGTGTGTGTGTGTTACTCACGCCTGCATGGTTGTGGTGGCCGTCTGAAAGCTGAGCATATTCTCTTTAGGGAACCAATTGTTGTCATCTGCTAAGAAAAAGACAAACATTAGTATGTTGTAATGCTACAAATCTGTGCATCTGAATATATATATATATATATATATATACACATTATAGAGTACAGCGGCCCTATATAAACATGTACATGGACCCTTAAGCAAAATGAGTTTTAGATTTAAACATTCAAGTCTAATAAACTTCTTTCATCAATCAGTTCCACTGGACTTTGTTCTGTCATCTACAGCAGAGACATTCGCCTAGTTTGAATCCTACTTAAGGGTCCAAATGCTGCCGGCGCCGCTGTACTCAGACCCACTCCACAGAGCAAAACACACAGGTCCACTCCACAGAGGGAGAGAGCACAAAACTCACACACAGGAGAGAGAGGAGAGAGAAAGCAGAGTGGGAAAAATACAGACCACGGCACATCGAACACATCGACGCCCTTGTTTTTGCCCCCCTCCCCTTTTCCAGAGCCCCCCTCTCTCTCTCTCTCCCCCGCTGCTCTCCCCCTCTCACCTCGCTCCAGCCCAGTCACCCGGTCCACACTGTACATCCGCTCTAGCGGTGGCCTGCGCTGCTTGCCTGCCTCTCGGGTGCTGCTCTCCAGGTCCAGGGACCCCTGGCTGCGAGACGGAGCCCCGGGACAAGCCTCGCACGCCAGGCCACAATCCTTTCCTTCGCCCCATCCGCGGATGTTGTGGGCGCTGACTGAGCTGTGCAGCGGCTGGGAAAGGTGGTGATGATGATGCGCCACTCCATGGTGGTGGTGTGACGTTCCCAAGCCACTTCCTCCGGGCACGGCACCGCTGCTGATGTTGCCGTGATGATGGTTGCCATGGTGGTGGTTGCCGTGGTGGCCGCTCGCACCTCCGCTTCCGTGGTGGTGATGGTGCTGCGTTGGAGATGAGGAGTTGGAGGAGGTGCCATGAGAGGTAGAAGGTTGGGTGAGCGTTTGGGCCTCCCGTGCTCCTTTCAGTACCTCGAGCTCCAGGTTCTCCTTGCTGGTTCCCAGCATGCCGCTCTCTCCGGTGATGGTGTAGACCCGAGCGGGTTGCAGGGAGCACTCCACGCACTTCTGCTGGTCCTCCTCTGCTGAGAAACTGCGCTCTAGGGACAGACGGTTCTTGGAGGAGGTGGTCGGAGGGGGAGGTTCCAGGAGGCCCAGCACAGGGTTGATCAGACCAGGCTTGGCACTGACGGTGGAGCTATGAAGGTTGTAGCTATGGAGGTTGTTGTTCTGAGCACACAGGCTTTCTGGGGAGTCAGAGTCGTGGCCAGTGAGGGTGTCAGAGAGCAAGTGATCTTTATTCAGAAATTGAGACGGATACAGATAAAGGGAGAGAAGACATGAGTGAGAACAGAAGAAAAACTCAGATGAGGTAATGAACGTTACTCTAGAAAGTTCTCATGAAACATAAAAGTGAGCCTGGAAACCTCAAGCTCAGAGGCTGGAAGACAGACAGACTGAAGGAAAGAGGTGAAGAGATAACAGCAGAAAGAAAGAATACAGGAGTGTGTTGACGAGATCTGACCTGATCCGTTGCGGTTCTCCGGATGGACGTGAAGATACTCTCCAAATGCTCGGGCTGCTCTGCAAAGACACACAGATATCGGCCGGTGGGTGACACAGTCAAACTCAACCTTCATTGCATTAATGATAACAAGCATTTTAATAAATCACCATCAGGATTTTAAAAAGGCCCAAAACAGTTCCAAAAACTGTGTGTACAAGTTCTGTGACTATTGGTTAACATCATCCAAACACCTGCGTAACGTCAGCCATACAGAATTATTATTTAGGTTATTGTATTTCAAAGAAAACTATTAGAAACACAACATAGCTACACTACAGTTCATGCATAAGTGTTTTTCTCTTCCTTCTGATTGGCTGTTTCCTTCACACACACACACACACACAGACACACACACACAGGCACAGACACACAGGCACAGACACACACAGGCACAGACACACACACACAGACACACACACACAGACACACACACACACACACAGACACACAGGCACAGACACACAGACACAGACACACACACACACGCACAGACACACAGGCACAGACACACACACAGGCACAGACACACACACAGGCACAGACACACAGACACACAGGCACACACAGGCACAGACACACACACAGGCACAGACACACAGACACACAGGCACACACAGGCACAGACACACACACACAGGCACAGACACACACACACAGGCACAGACACACACACACACACACAGACACACACAGCCTCCCATTGCTTTAAAAAATTCATGATGGTTGATGATTCCTTATATGGTATTAACATTCCTGTGGGACTCGGGTGTCACTATATCCTCCATCTTTATTCAGTTCAGAAACGACAGGCCCTGTGCGGCTCTTAGCCTCTTAACGTCACCTGCTAAGCTGACACCCGCCTGCAGTATAAAAGGTTTAACAGGGTCTGTCTGCATTGCCAGGCCGGAAAGCTGGACACCTCAAACTGAGAGCGTGGCACGGACACAGTGTGAAAGCTGAGGTGACGGGAACACATGCAGAATTGCACGTGACTGTGGAAAAGAGGGCATCTGTGGGGGAGAGAGGAGAGGAAGAGGAGGAGCAGACACACGTGGCTGTATTGTGATTGGTTGCTTCGTATTTTCTGTGCCACCCACAGATTCAGATGTAACGTTTTTATCTTATAGTGGAGAGTAAAAATGGGAGGAGCCAACAGAAATGGAACAACACAGATGGAGAAAGTATAATATAAACATAATAATCTTATTTTGGGAAAGACTATGTACACAATCACCTTGTGGAAGTGACTTTAAAAAAAAAATCCCTCACAACATGAAGTAAAGACTCATTTGATACTGAAATCACTGCTGGCTACAGACAGTCAGAAATAGAAAGTGTGAATGAAAACTGTAACCCACTAGAGGCATTTATCAACATCAGCTCAACATAACAGCAATCAAAGAGACAGGAAGAAAACATTAACTAGTTCTGGCCTGAGGGTGCCTTTAACCATCATTTATACAGCTGAGCATCATGGGAAAATACAAACAGCCAATCAGAATCATCGACAGATGTTCGAATACATTATGAAGTCAGAGTAACCAATAGAATCGTTACAGAAGACAATCAAAGTCTCCAGTCCTGCACCAGCGGAGAGTTTTTGCTCCTTACGGTCATACGCAGCAAATATCAGCGTCTGTTAATGAAAAAACAACAGATTATCGCGTTCCACATACGGCAGCTTTGGCGCACAGAAGCGTGTTAGTCTGCCGGTGAGTCATTGCTTTTCAGGGAGCCAATTTCATCAGGAGACATGAGTGATGATTTCTTCATGCCCACAGATGCATTTTTTGCCACATAAACAAATATTTGCGCTTGTCAACACATGCATGCATGCCCTCAATGTAACTAATGAACCCGTTTCCACCCAACGTGTTGCCCACACGCAAGCGCATGCGTTCCCGCATGCACCCCACACCGGGAAAACCCACACCAGTCTCAATATTGCATCCTCCCCCACAGAAACTGTCACACAGCCTGCAACTGTTCCTTATAACTCCCCGGTGGCTTGCAGTCGCCATTAGCTTCCTGACGTAACGTTCAACAGCGTGACACTTGTGACAGCGCATTAAATTATTCAGTTTTTCCAAACAAGCAGGTCATTTCTGCATGTGTGCTATAACGTTTCCAGTATGTAAACAAATGTAAGTAAACAAAAGTTTAGACGTATTAATGTTACTGCTTGAATAGAAAAATATACAAACATTTTTTAAATCTATAACATGTTTTCAAATGTTTTACTAACAACTTAAGGATAATGTTTTTATATACTGTTACATTTACTGTTAAAAACAATCTACAAAAGTCACTGCACTGTCGTTTTTAATAACGTTAACGTTGAGAAAACGTTGAGCGCGTCAGTCGATGTTCTGAGAACGTTCTCTGTTAGCTGGGATGTTAAGATAATGGCTTAACGTGTGTGAGATGAAGTGTGTGGTTATTTCAATGTTTAAATACCAATTACACACTTTAGAAATGTAAAGATTTTTCTTTAAGAACAGCCTGTAAATGTTTCTGTCTGCTCACTGGATTTTGTAAAAGACAAAATCTCACTTTCTGCCGCCGTGCGACTAACGGGAGCGTCAGTAAAAGGTAATTAGCCATCCACTCTGACGCACCACAGCTAACAGTTTCTTTCTGTTGGTTCTGCAGAGCTGTGATTAACATCAGCCAGAGTCCCAGGCTGAGGGAATTATCATATTAATAAAACATCAAACCCAGGAAGATGAGACGGGAGGAAAAGAGAGAAAGGGAGGAAACAATGGAGGAAGAGGTGTGTGTGTGTGTAGAGAGGGAGAGAGAGAGGGACACCAGATAAAGTTAAGACAGGAAGTACCGGGAAGTAACAGGAAGTGACTGAGAAAAATGAGGGCACACAGGGAAAGTAAAACAGTTTGGGAAAAAAAGAAAAAAGAGAAATACAGGTGAAAAAGAGAACTGTAAGAAAAACAAATGAAACATGACGTGCAAATCAACATAGAGCACACAAAAACAATTGACATTATCTGTGTCATTGAAAAAAAGACAATCACTGGCCTTCAGATCCCTAAAACCAAGCAACTACATTAAACAAGTTAATAAACAAAGATATTAACGCAGCGATGGGTTGATTTATTTAAAACTGTGTGCATTACTCACACTCTCACATTGTGCATCTTGTACACCAACATCTCAAGCAATTCTACAAAAATGACTTTCTGCATGTAATTTTGTTAAAGCTCATTTCACTATAAAGTGCATTTATTACATTTACTATATTACATCATTTACTGTATTACATCATTTACTGTATTACATTATTCCTTATCAAATCTTTGGAAGCCGTTCCAGTTTCTGCAGATGTTTTATGGTGTCTGACTGCAGAATTTAATGGAAGTAGCTCATAAAAGCGCAGACACAGAGGGACGGTTTAAAAGCCATGAAACTGTACACATGCACTCACACTCTCTTTCTCTCTTTCTTACTCTCTTTCTCTCCCTCTCTCGCTCACTCACACACAACAGGCACTCATGCATAAAATCCACCACAAAACTCATAGTTGAAACATCGCTCCGAAATGTGACATAATTGTGGCGCAGTGAGTTTCTGCGGCCGTGTTCACACACAAAATCCTGATTTCTTCGTTTCACTTTGCAACACAATTCCCATCCACAAAATGTGAAATGAGGGAACTATCTGCTAAATATCGACAACAACAACAAAAGGTGAATCACTGTTTAGCGATTTATCACATAATATAATCACGTTATACTGATGTATAACAATGTATAAGTATGACAATATTACATTAAACTGTTAAACTTTTTTAGCATGTAAAACATTAATAAAGACACATTACACAATTCCAAGGGTTGTTTGTGTTTTTACTCAGGCAAATACGTTCTTAGGAGCTTTGTGTTATTATGAGGTGATTTTGAATGATGAGGGGAGTGTGTAACAGGCATCTGAAATGAGCTGAGGGACAAGCAAACAATTTTTTTTCACACAGATTTTTCCTCACAGAACTCATGGGCTTTTCTGAAACTTCTGCTCCCTGATTAATTCTGAGCCGTTGTTCTCACAGGACGTGTTTTCACAGCACACATGGGACCTGCGCTTCTGCAAAGGCCCCCGATTAAAACGTCACCCTCCCTGTCTGCTGCCGCCTCAGATCCGGGCGTAATGATGCCTGCAACCCTCCTTCGCCCACAGCACACCCTCTCTTCAACTCTCGCTTCACCCCGTTCCTCTCTCTCTGTCTCTCTATTGCATAACAGCAGACAACAATGTCACAGGCGTAATCGCAGAGTGTCAGAGCTGTCCTGAGATCTGCATTATCTCACGCGGACGGACTAATTACAGGATGCTGTGTCATCTCTGATACCACATAATACACAGTGTGTGTGTGTGTGTGTG
>JBAJNP010002033.1:0-52449 GCA_036877545.1 Yasuhikotakia modesta | reverse complement strand
TGGGGGTCAGATAGGGTGTCAGTCAAAAAGGGGTCCCACATACAGAAGAGACCAGCTCTGAGCAAGAAATGTGAATGCCGCGTGAGATGATTCTGATTCCTGACACCGGTGACCCCAGCGGCCAGTTCTTCATCCTGAATCCCAGCGCCAACAATCCCACGTCTGAAAGGTGTCAAAATCTTAAGATCTCAGGACCACTCCTGCAGCTTCTAGGAATCAGGTGGTCTTAAACTTATAAATGTGACAGTTGTACAAACACTGTGATGATGTCATTTATCACTATAATATTTATAATAACCTGAGTTTTTGTGTTTTTCTTAGGGGTGCAATGGTTTGAGTACTTGAATCACCCTTGCAGGGTTCAAACCTACAAACCAACATTGAGTAACCAAGCTTTTGTTTTTTAAATATTTCTTTAAAAGGATTTACAAGTTAAACACTTTCTAGAAAGCGTGTTCATATAATTTCATTGATTTGATCTGTTCAGCTACAGACATGCATATTTCTTCCCTCATATATACAAACATGCAGCCAGATCAATGCAGCCAGTTTGGTGACACCTGGAAACTGGCAGAGCAACAAGTGGAAGACATCGCGCCCCTTACTGTGTCATCGGATCAGATCAGGTCTCAGAAACCCAGTGACTGCCAAATGTGCCAAAATGCCCTTTAAAACCATGAAGGATTAAGCATCAAAACCCATGTCTAGACCCTCTGACACACACTGTACGCGACCACCAACATCCACAGACCAGCAGACGCGTTTCTGAGCGGATCCACAATGACAGATCAGATCTGAATCCCTTGGCACACGTGGACAGACACCCACCCTGCGATGGGTTCATTCTGCACGGCCTCCCAACACAAACCTGCCCCCTTCCGTAAACAACATGGTCGGAAAACACACTATTTAAACCTGTGTATGTATTGCATGTACAAACAGCAACAAACTGCACCGTAATGCTACGGTGTATTGAAATAGTCTCTCTCTCTCTCTCTCTCTCTCTCTCTCTCTATCCCCCCAGTCCGATTATAAATACAGTTTTAAACGCGTCTTACCGTCTCCTGGTGATATTGTCTCAACTTCAACACCCATTGCCGTGTCGCGGGCGGATCCTCCAACAGAGTCAATGTGAAGACAACAGTACCGCTGCGCTACAGCTCCCTCTCTCTCTCCCTCTCTCTCTCTCTCTCTCTCTCTCTCTCTCTCTCTCTCTCTCCGCCCACTGTCACATCACGTCTCACTGTACGCTGCCTTATCCACCGTTATATAATATTACTGTTGCTGTTATTATTATTAATTCGTCACCTTTTATTATCATTGTAACTTGATGTTATATGTTATATAATCCGCGTTATATTATAAAGGACTGCAATTTTCTGTAACGATTGCATTGTTAATTCACTAGAATTATTATAGTAGGATTGAATAATATATGAAATAATGATTAAACATATTTGGATATATTTCTTAGCGCTCTAATTGTTTGTTTAGAATAACGCATACGAACGCTGCTCTTTGAACTACATTTCCCAGAATGCCCCGCGCACGAAGCCGCTTCCGTTTGTCCAAGACTTCAAACCTCTCCGCGGGGAAACTGAAGCAAAACTCACGTATCGCGGATTTTAGGCTGTCAAACCGACGCTGTTTTACACTATGATGTGAATCGCAGAAAGGTACGTGTGTCGTGTTATTGTGTGTTATTTGTATTTAGTTATTATGATGTTTGTGTGTTAGTTTCTTTGCTACGCGAGCTAGCATGATGTACTGGCAAGAAACGTGAACGCAATGCGTTGCTATGTCTTTTACAAAAGATTACCATGGTAACCATAGTTCATGTCAAACCATTACTTTAACAAAAAAGTTAATAATATAATCTTCTTACAGTATAAGTTCACTTCTTTTATGTGATTGTACACAAATTACGAATAATACAAATTATGTTACTATAATACTAATTGTTTTTGTTAGTATTATTATTGTTGGTATTACTGAGTGTTATTGAGAAAACTAGAGTTACCATGGTAATGTTTTATTTTACTTCATATTTATAACATACCATAGTTTGGTGTAGTAACCAGACCTCCCTTAAAATACTGTGGCAATCACATTTTTTCCATTGAAATGCTAGTTACTGCAGTTATAATTAATAATATGTAAAAAAAAATCACATATTTTTTATCACCACAGTCTTTTGTGAGAATTACTTTAATATTGATGATATTTGGACAAAACTGTGGTTACCATGGTGACATTTTGTCTGCATAGTTTTTAAGAAACGCTAAATGAAAGATGTAACATCTGAGGGTTTTATGATGTCAGAGTTCTTGTGGGACTAATCTGGTCAACCTTGAGTGCCGCCTCCCACTGGCCAATAGGATTAGGGAGAGAGGGAAGAGGCTTTGACTATTCTTAGAGTGTGTGATGGCAATCTTCTCATAGTGAAGCAAAGAGCTGCAGCTATCCGTCAACTTGAGAAACTGACTTTGTTCTTTTTCTCTGTATGTCCAGGAACATCATTTTCCTTTCCATTGGAGAATCTGAACCAAACATGGAATTAGGAAAAGCCAAGCTTCTCAGAACGGGGCTGAACACACTCCATCAGGCCATACACCCCGTGCACGGAATAGCCTGGACAGACGGAAAGCAGGTGTGCCTCACGGCTTTGTATTTGGTTGACGGTGAGCCCACGTTTGGAGACACAAACGTCATCGGACAGTTTGAACACGTTTTGGGGCTCTTTTGGGGGCCCCTGTGCTGCTCGGGGTCTCCGGCCCTGCTTGCCGTACAGCATAAAAAACACATTACAGTGTGGCAGCTACAGCTGAGCACTTTGGAGCACAACAAGCTGTTGTGCACGCAGACGTGTGAGATGAGCGAGCCGTTCCCTCTGTTGTCCCAGGGGTGTGTTTGGCATCCCAAAATGGACATTTTGGCCGTTCTGACCAAGCGGGATGCTTCTGTTCTGTTTTCTGTGCGGGTTGATAATCGCAGAGTGAAGGCCGACATCAAGAGCAGCGGTCTGATCCATTGTGCTTGTTGGACGAAAGATGGAACCCGATTGGTTGTTGCCATCGGCAGCGCGTTGCACTCATACATCTGGAATGATATTCAAAAAAGCTTGGTGGCTTGTTCCTTCTGTCCTATTTTTGATGTAGGTGGGTACATCTGTGCCATTGAGTCCACCAACGAGGCACAGGTTGCCGTAGCAACAGAACTACCTCTTGATAAAATCTGCGGGCTTAACGCGGGCATCGCCTTTGACTTGCCAAACGAGGCAGAGCCGGCGTCATCACGTCCATCTCCTGTTTTGACGGTGGACACGGACTCCTATTTGGACTCTAGGAGGAGGTCATGTGACTCGGAGCGGTCTGGACACGCCTCGTCATCTGGGCCAATAGATCTAACGCACATTCTTGCCAAACACAGGAAATCAGATCCAAGCCCGCTAATTCACCTGAGGCGCAAAGATCATCTGACCGGAACGGGCCAGGACTCGTCGCATCTGATTCTGGTGACGTACGAACGCAAGGTCACCACCACCAGGAAGGTCAGCATTCCTGGGATCCTGGTTCCTGACATCATCTCCTTTGATCCCAGCGGTGGCACCGTGGCAGTGGCCTCAAACACCTGCAATATGATCCTGGTTTATTGCATCACAGTTTCCTCCATGCCCAACATCCAACAGGTTCAGCTGCAGAAGAATGAGAGGCCCAAAGGTGTGTGCTTCCTTACCAACAAGATGCTGCTGTTCATGATTGGCCGCCAGAAGTCCAATGATCCTGCCTTCCTCCCCTCCTCCAACACGGACAAGTACATCTTGAGACTGATAGCCAAGGAGCTGGTATTCGACGAGGACGTCGCCGCCCCATCCGTTCTCAAGCCAGAGTCACCGAGCCAACATCATGGGATTAGACGACATTCTGAGAACATCTCCAAAGACGAGCGTTTATCAATTAAGGATCTAATTCTTCCAGGAGGTTCATCATTTGCTTCGCCAGCCAGCAGGAGGAAACTTATCGAGGAGGTACGCAGCTCAGAGCAGCCCAGCCCTGCGGGGAGCTCAGTGGACTTCTCAGCTACATCCAGTGCCTCCTCTGTAACTTTTGAAAGCTACGACATGGACCACGTCAGCCGCATGACCACGCTAGCCGTCGGCGGTCAGAGCAGCCGCCCGTGTTCGCCCAGGTTCGACACCTCAGAGAAGCTGTATTCAGACGCTACTCCACCAAAGAACAGCTGTCAGTCCAAAGAGAAGAACCTGGAGCTGTTAACGCAGAACATGGAGCGTCTCTTCAGCCGCTTCACTGATGTTCAGCAATGCCTCTCAGAAATCAAAGACTTCACCCAAAATGGCAAAAAGATGGCATGCAATTACCCGTCCGCTTATGAGCCCCAGTATGTGCACATAACATGTCAGGTAAGAAATAAGTGTCTGTTATCTTTGGTCTTTGTTAAGTTTGAGCAGTGAAATCTGAAATCTGAAATCTTCTGAATCCATCATCTAGTGCTGACTAACTACCATAATTAAATAATTTGATTATTTGTTCTTTTAATTGGATTATTGGTTTTATTTCCAGCATTTATCCACTTTGTCTGATGTTCTCCTTTAAACATTGTGCAACAAAACAAATTAGATGTTTTCTATCCATTGTAGACAGTGTATTTTATTGTCTTTCTAATTGTAGACTAGTAACTATGGACAGACTGTTGTTTTGTTTTAATTTATGAGTAGATGTTCTTCAAACTCCAACACAAGCTCCACAGTGATGTGAAGAGAAGACTCTGTTGACCTTGTGTCACTTGTCTGAGAGGAACAAATGCATATATCAAACTAAGTTTGTGTGTTTGTGCAGAAACAGCTGTCAGAGAACGTGTATACGGATGAGAGGAGACCCGTGCTGCTCTGTGGTGGGAAAATCTGTCTGCAGGTGGTGCAAGAGCTCTTCAGCCTGACGGTGGTGGAGATGTTGCATGGTAGGAAGTGCTACATCTACATCACTACATCTGAGAAGTAACTGATGCCTAGATAACATTCAGAGAATGAGCGATCTCCAAACGTTCTCTCAAAGTTTCAGTAGTAATAGCAGAACATTTGATGTTAGTGGAATGTTTTAGAAATGTAGAAAAACATTCTTACAACCTAAAATTGTTATCTGGGTCTTTGCACATAGAAAACATTGGCGATTCCACCACCTGCTGTTAAATGTATTGATAAAGTTTTTGTTTTAATCTGTTGGACTCAAATGCGTCCAACACAGATGGGGTGTATTAATATTAGAGACGTGTAAAGCATTAACTCTGTTCTCCTGCGCTGGAGACAGATCGTTCACGTCGCTTTGGCTTTGTTTAATTGCCAATGGCCAAAATTGGAAGCTATTATGAGCTGCAATCCGATTGAAGGGTTTTGCTTTTAATCCGCTTATAGCTTGTTGTTCCAGTGCCTCTCTGCAGCGGATGTGTGTGTTCAAACATTTATGCTCAGTTCTGAACCTACAGTGTGTTTTACAGAAGCAATTATGTTTAATTCTGCGCTCACTGTTTGTATCTTCTCGTCGCAGGTCCCATGTGGCTCGTTTTGGTGGCTGATCCAGACGGTTTTGTTCCTCTGACGTTCAAACACAAGGACGAACTCACCGTCAGAAACGCGAGGAGGAGACCCCCTGCAAGACCCCCAAGTGGAGCTGATGAATTAATCCCTGAAAGTCCTCAGTCTCCCAGCGCAGAGAAATGAAAACTCCAGACACCTGCTGTAGAAACGTTCTGAAGGCTGAATGTGGAGGAAACGATTGAATCTCACTGGATGTTGTTAGCATTGTATGTGACAGTTGTACAGTTGTGTACAGAAGCAAAGGCTTTAATATTTCCTATTTAAACACATACTTCAGTGCCTGCTTGAATATTCTACTGAAAATAGTTTTAGATCTCATATTTTAAAACTATAAGACAAGGATGAGTCTGATGAAATGTGCTAATAAAAAAATTATAGTGGTTGTGTTGTTTTTTTCATCATTTACTTTAATAATGACGCTTAAAAATCACCCAAGAAATATGATGTTCTGATCACCTTTACTAGAAAACTTGCATCAGTTTCTAAATAGCGCTTTATAAAGAAATGTATTGTTACAACATTCTTCTGTGGAGATGTTATAGATAATAAAGGTTATTATAGTTAACCTGAAACTAAGATTAAACTCACAAAAATAGCTAAAAAAAATGAAAACTGAACTAAAACTGATGCACAGTTTCAAAACTAACTCAAATGAGATGGAAATAATTGTAAAATATTTTGGTTTTTAATGCTTTGGTCTCAAATGAACAGGGAAACGTTTAGTTTAAAACCAATAAAGTTTTCCCTAGCCGACTTTTATTTACTCATGTGAATGTACTTATTCTGTTTTAACTGAAATATAATATTTTGAGACAAACACAAAACCAAACTCTAAAACAAAACTGAATAATAATTTAAAGTTAAACAAAATAAAACAATAGTTAAAATGCAAACCTGTAGTAACATTGGTTGACATGGATACATAATACATGAATGATGTCAAATTTAAGTAATATTGCATTAAGTATTAATATACTGAATCTCTGTGAACCAGCACAAGTTTTATTAGCTGTAGAATCAAGTCATTCAATAATACTCAACACAACTCATACGATATATTATCAATATATGTTATATATGTTCGCTCAGGAAATCTTGATATATGACATACAATCCATTCTTGTATAAATTAAATAAGGTAATATCGTATATGGGGCTATATGTTCATGTGTAAATACAGAAACAGACTGAAAATGAAGAAACTCAAAAGTTTACAGTAAATGTATTATAGCTCTCACAGTGTAATGTACACTAACAGCTCATCCCGGCACGGAGCCGGAATATCAGGTAAGTTTGAAGAAATTACGTGCCGCTCAGATCCGCTTGGAGGGTCTTACAGGTAATGCTTTGCTTCCTGAAATAGATCAAAAAATATATAGGGTAAAAAATAAACCTAAACTGTGACTATATATATATAAACACTATATACATCTCATTTAACATTTAAGTATTTTTGTTGTGAATTCCTGTTTGAAAACCTTTTGGAGTCTCCATCCTACCTCAACTCCTCCAGAGCGATTTTGTTTCGCAATCTGACATCTTCGCTGATGGGGTAAACAACGAGAATCATGAGCCCCGTTGTGATGCAGGCCACCGGCGCTGCACCAATGAGCAGTTTCAGTGTGTAGACCACCGGGGGAGGCTGTCGGCACGCTCCTGTGTCATAACCGGCAAACCTGCAACCGTTCACAACATGCGCTGAAGTTCATCAGTGTCAGGAATCTGTTCAATTCTTTACTCCACTGTAAATAAAGAACGTTGGGGGATTAAAAATCTCACTGTAGGCAGAGCGTTGAGACCCCCAGGGAAATCCCAGCAGCAAATTTAGTGAAGAAGGCATACAGGGAGTAAAAAATGGCCTCGTGCCCCTTTGAGGTGCGGTTTGCCAGTCTAAAATCATCCACCACGTCTGGCAACATCGACCTGGGAGACAGGAAACGCATCACAGAATCGCTCATCTTTCAACATCTTGTATTAAACACAGACGTCGGTACCATAAAGTCGAATCCTCTTTGTAGACGGCAGATAAAAACTGCAATTTACTACATTTGGGAGTTTTCCAATTAACCAGAGAGTGTCTTTAAAAAAGGAAAAATAGCATGACCCTGCCGTGAAACCTGTTATTTGGAGAAAGCTATGCTATTAAAGCTATATTATCAAAGCCTGGGAGGTTTAAATAAAGCGCAGCCGCTCTGAGCTCTTTTAATGCTCGGCTTCTCTGTGACAACATATGGACGAGTGCAAGATTACATAAGGTTTGATTTGATATAATAATAATGATGCATGCAGCACTAAACAAAACTTTATGGACATTATTCTGTATTTTAACACGGACAGAACCAAGTACTGGATGTAGATTCTGACTGTAGTGTAGCAGTATATTTTGGAAGACTCACCATGGCAACAGAAGAGATGCAGCCACACTAAGTCCAGATGACACGGCCACAACATAAGCCACTATTAGATTGGGTATAAACACCAGCATCAGTGTGAAGGGCACGATCCACTGCAGGAACACACAGTTAACATATATGTGTATGCACACACACACGCTATCCCATAATATCCCATAAAATATGATTAATTCTGCAGCCTTAATTTTATGTATATATGGAATACCGTTATGCCGCAGAAAGCTGCCGTCTTTTTTCCAAACTTCTCAAGGAACCACTGCCAAAATGGAATGCTAACCGCAGCCGACATCTGGGAAGAGAGAAAACGGATTTCTTAATAATCATCAGATATTAACTCTGCTGTTCCCATATCCAATACGACTGACTGTAAATCTTGACACCCTCGTTTTAAACAAGCAGTAATGTCATACAGTGTAATGATGTCATGTCCGTTGAAGAGAACTCACCAGAATGGTCAAAACGATGTTCTGGAAATGATCTCTGAGCTCCACCGCGTACGTGCAGAACAGCACAAAGTTACTTTGGATCAGCTGAAAATGAAGAAATTCAGCTTATGAGCAGCACACAGCAATACAACATTGAGCTAATGATCTCATCAATAATCCA
Organism: Yasuhikotakia modesta; assembly: GCA_036877545.1. Lineage (NCBI taxonomy): Eukaryota > Metazoa > Chordata > Actinopteri > Cypriniformes > Botiidae > Yasuhikotakia > Yasuhikotakia modesta. The sequence goes on along the minus strand of JBAJNP010002033.1, from coordinate 43,818 downwards.
GCCTGAAGCACTCGTGATGTCATACAGTCAAAGATTACAGTGCTGGGAGGAATGTTACCTGGATGGCCACAGATATGAAAAGGAAAGCAGCTGTCAAGGTGAGGTAAGAGCCGTGTTTCATGACCAAAACGAAGCCCTTATGGAAGGAAATTGCCTTCTCTGTTTTAGGTGCATATGGATCTAACACAGAGAAATAGAGCAGAGCAATATCATTAGATGCAGTGTGATGCTTTAATGACACTTTTAAAGGGAAAGTTCACTATAATAAGTAAACTATAATATAAACTGTGTTTAAATATAAACTTTACAGTGAGTACAGTCACCCACACACACACTCACCATCTCTCTCTTTGACTCCCAGAAACATGACCACCGTACAGACCAGAAACAGCCCACCAATCACACCCGCAGCTATCATGTACACCTCCTTCTGTAAAGAGATACAGACCATGAAACAGACAAAACGTCACACCGGTTGTTTCAACTGTCATTCATTCAGAATACAATTTTTCAGTACATGCAGGGAATTGAAACCCCAACCTCCTTGTTGCGAACACAATGCTCCACCAGCTGAGCTACAGGAACACAAGGCTGGTGTTTAATAAGTCTTCACAAAAGCTTTGGTTGCAGTTCTATCTACAGTTACTTCAGTGATTCGCTGCCTCAGACGTTTCCACTGTACGGTCTTGTAAATTTTAGCTGAAATTAGGCACAACACCAGTGGAGGAACTCTTCAATCTATTTTCCACAATCAGGAACTGCACTGCCCTAAACAACCTCAGGATTGTTTGCTGTTTTTACACAGGCTGTGGCAAAACACATCATTATTGTTGCAGATCAAAAGGGCGGTTGACTAACGCACCCGGGTGACCCGCTACGTTTCGGTCCGGCCGCGGAGGAATGCGTGGCTGAAGGCGACCCGGTGCGTCTCAGAGAGGTTTAACCAGAAGGCCTCTGCAGGGCACTGATCTAAATAGCTGTGGCCCTTCATAGTTTCCACTATGGAACCCACGGCCACATCCACAAACCAGGTTAAGCTGTTTCAAATCGACTGACGTAGATCTCTGTGGTTCTCAGGTCAAAACAAGAGCTTATCATCATGAACAAAGATTTCTGAGGTCGGTTGTTTTTCAAGGGTCAAATTTTTAAAAACATCTATACAGAAAATACTGAAGTTAATGCAAATGAAAATTATTATAGAGCTCCCAAGAAATCAATAAACATGCACTGCACCAAACCACAGCCAGATGAAAAACATCAAGCCAGTGGTCCACTGGTTCTGCTTGTTTTTATGCAGTCTTGACAGTGACACGTACAGCATGAGACAGGAAGTCATGCGACAGCGCCACGGTTCTGGTGATCTCCATGCCGCTGCTGTTCCCAAGGTGACCGGCTGACAGGTTGTGATGCGGACAGTGTTTCAGGGTGTGCGCGCTTGCTACTATCTGACCCTGAATAGCGGCACCAACCATCGTACCGAGAACCTCCACAGTCATGCCTGCGGATGACAGGTGCGTGCAGAACACCGTTACTGTTCATTATCGTTCACGTTTTAGACGATCTGAGCGCAATCGTCATGAAAGTAATACGGTAATACTCACGGTAAGCTGTGGCGGAGTCTCTGTCGTGTTGGCTGGTGCTCAGGAACATCGTTAGGGCGGAATAAGGCACGTGAAAACACTGCGAAAGGTGAGAGGGACAAACATCACAAATCGCAAACCGAAGAAATGCAGAAACGTCTTTACAGCGCGACTCAGTAACGAAAAATATCAACTTGCTGAACGATCGCGTTTCGCGTATTACGATATATTGGGGTTATTTTTTATCCCAGCCGCGTGTTCCTGAACTATTATTTATATTTATAAATATTTATAAACTATATTTATAATATTTATAAACTATTTAAAGGGTTTTTTTGGGTAAACACGTGTTTTTGTAAAGCAACGTTACTCCACGCGTCAGGTCTGTGGGTGGCGGTAACGTAATGCCACCCGCCAATAAACAGAGAAGAAGAAGCCGCACGTCACAACGTCACGCTGTCGCGGTGGATTGTGGGATTGACGCGGCGTCGGCGTCTCGCTCCAAAATCACAATCATTTATTTCACATTGATTTGTGCTGTTTGTACACACCAGCATGTGTATAGTCTTATTTTTTTACTGTGGGAAGATATAAAATCTGTTTGAATGTTATGCTGGTCTATTAAAAAATAAAGTATCTTTAACTCGTGTAAGTTTGGGAGCCACTTTTTGGCATCAAGCTATAAAATCCGTTCTGGCACTAATTGAAAGCTTTATTTATAACATGTGGAAAAGGAAGAAATATTTTCAAGATACAGTGTTAGAAATTATGAAGCGCTCTGCAAATTAAATAAAATGAAGAATCTTAAAAGATCTAAAATTAGAAGCATATACATCTATTAGTGGTTTCATAACCTCTCTTAAAACACCCATTTATATTATATCATTGTATTATATGATTATGTTGTTATGCATCTTAAACAGAAACATCTAACAGGCTGAGAATCAGTGTCGTTCAATCCAAGGACAATATGTGCTTTGCACATCCAAATTTGAAGTACAAAATCAATATTTATCAAAGTACAGCGAAACCTCTCCTGAACTTTCGTATTGAGTTACACACTTACTGTAAGTGTGCTGTGTTGGCTAACTTTTATACAAGCCGACACAAACGCCAAGTCCATGCGGCAGACCGATAGCCCATATGGCTACCAAAATAATTCCAAAGTACAGAGCGCTTGCTTTTGTTCCTTACAAATTCCCCATGTCGGAAAGCCCTGCTGGGCTTGCGTTTAAATGTTTAAATCCGGAATAGCTAAACGATTTGTTTATTTATACATAACCCAAAGTCTAATTATGAAAAACTGACTAATTGGAATAATGTACACAACTATGGATCATGTTATGGTCTGTTCAGCTGCTGTTTCTCAGCCTTGTGTCTAAAGACAATGAAACATGCTAAAAGAGGAAACCAGCATTTATCCTCTCTGGTGGCTTCAACCATGTATTTATCAAGTAGTTAGAATGACTTTTCATTACAGCGTAGACTGCGGCGGTCACTGTGGCTTTCCTAATCTAGCTGGCGAGTTTTACCCAGGATTGTATGTGGAGGTCTGTGCCAAGCCATGGTGACAAAAGACAGAAATACAAATAAATGGTGGAAAAGTCTACGCAGAAATCCAAGAGGCTGGGCTATAGATAACCATTATAACTGTTAACAAGCATTTTGGGAAGCGTGTTGTCAAGTCAGGCTACTGTAAGGTGGAGAGCAAACCCAGCTAACACAGAACGTTCTTAGTATGTTGGCTAATAGGTTACTCTAAAAATTAGAGTTAAAGTTATATATTAATTATATAGTTATAGAGTTAATATGATATTAATGTAGTTAATAGAATTAAAAATGCATAAAAATGCCTGAATTACATCAAAGCAATAATGTTTATACTGTACCTAAAACTTTAAGAATAACATGTTTAACATTTTTGTTACTTAATGGAAACATTAGGGAAATGCTCTTTCAGCCAAAAATTGTTAGCTGGGTATGTGATGATTTATGGAAACATATGTGGTTAATAATGGTATGAACTGTTTCACAATGTTTAAAGCCTTGTACTGGGTTTATGTTTCAGATGGACGGTAGGAGATCACAAAACCAACAAAGAGGCTGAGGCAACATTCAGTTTAAATGTATCTGTGGGACATTTGAGGCTGCGTGATGGATGGAGTCATAAATGTGGTTTCAGGGTAATATGTTAGTGTGTTAGCCAATGTTTAGCATTCGGTTCTATTAGAACCTTTACAAACGTCAAAGCTAATGAAGTGTGCTGGATACGTACTGTGATGAGAGTTTGATAGAGACAGTAGAAACCTAGATACCAGATGAACCTCCCGTTGGTAAAAGGTGGGACAAACCACAGGTAGAAGTAGGACACCACCATAAACGGAGTGCAGCCCACCATCCTAGAGAACAAAAACATACACTTATATAACCTATGTAGCTCCATTGGTAGAGCATAGCGCTTGCAACACCAAGTCCGTGGGTTCGATCCTAAGGGAATGCACATACTGATTAAAGGGCATAAACGTAACTAGCCTAACCAGCTAAACTTCGCAAAAGGCAAGGCATGAGACGTGTATGGAAGCTAAACCCTCACTGTTATATTTGATAGATTTCTGTGGTTCACGCTAGCTCTCGTTTTAGCTCCTGTTCTAATCAATATAACCTAAAAACAGCAACTGGAGTCTTAAAGCTACGTTTCATATTTTTCATTTTTGCTGCAGGTTTTTGCATCTGTGTGTGTAAGTTGCAGAAAACGGTCTGAATGTTTGCCTGAGAAACAATCTTCACCACCACAGACCACAAAGTCATATTTTTATAACAACATGGTTCATGAGAGGCAGAGATTGTGCGGCAGGATGTAGGGAAATGTGTTGCCCATTTATAATTCATACACAAGCCTCCATATCATTACGAGAGAGGGAGTCAGCTATGAGTTGTAAAAACAACATTTCCATTAACACATTTTTAACAAAGCTGTTAAAAATGTTGTTTTGAATGTTCTGAGAATGTTTACATTGATTTAACCTTTTGGCATGGTTATTAAACATTTTTGATATTATAATGTTTTTAGAACGTTCTGCTAACACTTTTGTGATAAACTAGTTTTTGATAAATATTATATATAATACTACAAAGCGTTCTACTAGCTTTACTGCAAGAACTTCTCAAAGAACATTAGCCAACATTCTGAGGACGTTTCCTCTGGCTGAGTTTCTTCAGAGCCATATGAATTATTTACTTGTATATAATCAGCTACAGTCACTGAGGTACATTATATATAACCAAATTTATACACTTTAGTTATTTTTTATCTTTTTCCTGTAAACTCACTAATAGTGAATCAAGGTTTCTTGCATTATAAGCAGTTATAATTTAGTTTTTATGACCCCTCTGAGGTTTATATTAGACCAGTATCAGCGCTTGTCCCACACAATGCTGAATTCATGCTGCCCTTTGTTTCAGATCGGCCGGTCTTGTGAGTTAACTCTAGAACTGTGGACCCTGTTCTTCTAAAGAAAACCCAACAGTGTGGCCAGATCCTTTCTCAGCAGGTTTAGCTGAACACTGACCCCTGTGCCACATAGCCGCTCTAAACAACTGTGACCACGCAAGCAGCACAGAGAACAGGGAGGAACAGAGAGAGTGAGCGTCTGCATTCTGGCACAGTCCAGAGCCCACTGCAGCTGCGTAGAGCCCCTGCGTCCCATGATGATTGTTTAGCCACACAAAGACAGAGAGAGAGAGAGAGAGAGAGAGAGAGCAGAGCAGTAGATAATCTGTAAAATTCTGAACGAGGTGAGATAGACTTTTTTACTTTACATAAACTGTAAACATTTTTTACAAAAACGTAAAAAGCTGGAGCTTGTTATAATAACCAATTTAAGCATAAAACATAAATACGCCATAAATGTTTCCTGGAAAGTTTTAATCTTAATAGAGGCTTCATCTAATTCCTGGAGCCTGGAGTATTCTTTGATTTGTGTTCCTTATAATGTATTAAAAAGATGATCTTTCTACAAATCCTCATAAACAGTGTCTTTGGATTTTTATTATGTAACATATTTTTTACGTCAATGAAAGAGGTTTACAAGAGCAGCCTGTAAACTTCAGAGACAACGCTGAGCTTCCAATAATGTGATGGTTTAATATAAAAACTGTACTGGTTAATATTGATCAATTATTACATAACCAAAATAATTCATATCAAATCGTATCAGGAGATTTCCATGATGAAAACCAGCCTGAAGTGGTTTGTCGGTTTTAGCTGGTTTCCATGGGTCAGGCTAACTGGGAATGGTGGTTTTAAAGGGGTTTTGGGCACCCCTCAGTTGGTCAGGCCCGTAAACCAGCAAACCAGATTTTTCAGCAGGGTTTCTGGGTAATAAGTGGATCCCGCTGATGGCATGAGTAATGGGGGAAATTCCACTTTGAAGAGGGAATGTTGTAGAATCTGGAAATCTAAATGTTGTCTTTGTGTTGGCAGGGCTTTGATATAATAAACACTGAGACACACCAGAAGCCCCACATGGGCAAGGCTCAGATGTTGCGCAGTGATGCTCTGAATACAAATCTTAACCACTTCCTGCCAGACACTGTGATGTCACATGGAAGTATAATGGAACTTCCTGTCAAACAATTTTGGGTCGTCACTACAATCCGTTGAGAAGCCCCACAAGGGAAGGTTTGCAATTATGGTCATTATTGAAAGGGCGAGAGATGTTGTGAGAACATATCCATAATGTTTCTAGTAAGTAACATAAACTTAAAAAGTGTTATTCTGACAGTTTTCAGAAATTGTATTAATGTTTTGCGGTATTAATGTTTTGATGTTTGAGCACTATTTAAACATTTTTTAAATTGTGTATGTTTTTAAAAAGTTCTTTGAATAACTTAAGAATAATGTTTTTAATATATACATGAGAGAAAAACGTCTCTAATAACTAATGCTACTAGCGTTTTGATAACTTTTGCAGAATGTTAGCCAATGTTATGAGAATGTTTTCTGTTAGCTGGGTAGTACTGTACTGGTGTACTGACACTAGTTTAAAAGATTTAGATCTGATGATTTGATGAAAGAGAATAAGTCTCTCACCACGGCATCAGTCGTCCGATCCTCGTCCACTTGCTCTTAGTAATGAAGAATCCTACGATGGGGTCAGTAACAGCCCCCCAGGCCTTACCGATGAACAGCACCATTGAAGCCTGAAATGGGCTGATCTGTTTGGAGAAACAGCAACAGATTGACCGTCTGCACATCTAACATTCTTAGAACGTTGCCTAACGTTCTTAAAAATGTTTTTGCAGTATTAATAATAAACCGTTTTAAACATTATATATCCTATATATATATATATATATATATTAAAAACATTCTTAATGTTTCTTGCTAAAAAAGTAGAAGATAATAGACTTCTCCAACATTTTAGTCAGTCAGTTTATTAATATTTATCTCCTCTTTCACCTAATGAAGGAACTAATTTAGGTTTCTCTAATTTAGGTAATTCATCATCTGAAATATTCAGCTGATGAATTACACAGCTGAATATTTCATCAGAACATGTTGAGATCTCACCTGCGCGATGTCCAGGAGATATATCTGAAGAAAAAAGGCTGTCGCACTACCGGCCACCTGATTCGGGGCTCCACCAATAGCGAAACAGAGTTTACTGCATACAGAGAGCTTCTGATCCAGAAGAGTCTGAAAAACACAAACAAACACGTTTTAGGTTTAGAAAAAGCAGTTTTCAAAGGCGGAAAATAATAGAGGCACAAATGGGACTCATACAGTAGTTTCCTTTCCTGAGAGCGACCCTAATATGTGACACTTCTAGTTTCTCAGTGTTTTATAATCTGATTTGTTGTGCTGATGAAGGCCTGATTAAGGGTGTCAGATCTTTCAGAGTTCTGGGTGAGAACTGGCATCTGTTTTTGAGCTGTTGGTTTGGAGTCTCAGCTTTCTGCTATATGTGGGTGGGATAGTTTGAGGGGTCCTCACTCTGTAACTCTTCGAACCTCAAGTAATATTTAATCCAGATGTTTCCACTCCTATCTATGAGGGGACATCTGATCAAAGAGAACATTTTGATGGTTCTTTGAGCACCCCTCTTTATATAAATACCACTTTTGGTTGTATATGTACTTCATAGGTTCCTCAGACCAGCGTTTTGGTTTTTGGGTTCTTTACACCACCAGAGAATAGTTTTATGAGGAAATACCCAGGAAGTGTTAGGGAAACATTCTTACAATCTAACATTGTAGATGGATAAATATGAATGAATAAAAATGGTTCCTAACTGATATTTAAAAGCTTTTCTTAAACCCACAAGAATGTCTTCTGTCTTCTGAAGACATGATACATTTATATAGCGCCTTAAACAGAATTCTCCTCAAAGAAATTCTCCAGAATTCTCCTCAAAATCTCATTTCATGCTCCACAAATGGTTGAGAACTACATGAGGGTGAGTAAATGTTGACAGACGTTTTATTTGGGGTGAACCTTTGCTTTGAAAGGGAAACCCAGCCTTTGGAAGACACACGGTTATATCAATAAACTCACCCGCTAATCAAAGGGACTCGGTAATGACTCAATGGAGACGTTGTGGGTGTAGCAAGTGACTTTTCATTACCATAGCAAATAAAGAAAATGTGGATGTGTGTTTTGAATAGATTTCTGGACAACCGCTTTTTGGGTGAGAGTGAGCGTGTGGTTTTAAGGGTGTGTATTGTGTCTGTGTGTGTGCTCTCATGTGTGCAGTGTGTGAGGAGATATCCTTTCAACACATTAAAGGGACATCTAACCTCCGTTCACAGAGACATATATTTATGTTCTACTCCAGAGATCTTAAGAAACAGCCAGACAGACATTTGAAGCTGAAAATACTACAGAAGTCAAACACACGTCACCTAACAGAATGTTTTTAAAAACATTGTCTAACATTGTCTAAAAGTTCTCTGAAAGTTACAACAGTAGACTGATTTTTTTAACATAATCATATTTAAAAAATGGAACGCTTCTGTTACTTAATGGAAACGTTATAGAAACATTTTCACAACCTTAAATGGTTAGATGGAACTTGTTTACCCATTGAGTCATAGACAATGTTTGGTGTCTTCACAACAACGTGAGCTCTGGGTCGCCCTTAAACAAATCACAGAAGTCTGTGATTAACTTACGTTTTCTCTGCTGTTCTCAACACATAATAAAAGAAAGATGAATGATTCTGAAACCTGAATGAATCAGAATCTAGAATCTATATGTGGGTTTAAAATGTTCTGGAAGTTCTTCTAGAAGCATGAAGGACGAGGTGATTCTCACGAAGCTTATTTTTGTTGCTCCTTATCATGACAGACACAAACAGGAAGTCATTGAGTCGAGACACAAAATATCTGACTTCCTCTCAGATTGAAAACACCAAATTCATGATAGCAGCTCTAACGTGTGGGAGCATAAATCTGAACAGGACGGTGTAATGCAGAGCAACCAATGAGAAACGTCTCAGCCAATGAGAATTAAGCTTCACCTCTCACCTGAAACATGTCTGTATCCCATTCAGTAGAAAAGAATAAGTATATTTTACACTGAGTATATTTTACAATGACATGTTAAGATATTGTGACACTTTTCATGCTAGTTAGGTGCATTATGAGTATTGTAATGAGTAAAAAATGTATTATTTATATAAAAATGTATACCATGTTATGGTAGTATTTCTTGTATTACCTCATAAAAATTACTGTGTCCTTTGTGTTCTTTATAAATAATTGAAGGCATATCATTTTATAAAACACAAAAAATAGTTTCAAGTAACTTAAAATCCTACTGTTCTACGAACATGATCTTTTGTACAAAATGTATTGATTATAGGGTGAAATATAACCTATTTTCAGGAGGTAGTTCCATTAAATTGCAGCATGTTTCTGTTCGGCCGACTGCCTGACTGCTTTAAATGTGTATGTTGTGTGAGAATTAATCTGGATGACATAATGAAAGGATTTCAGGTTTTGTGACCAGCGGGATTTGAAAACACATTTTGTCATTACACACAGAAGGTCAGACTCAAACCTCTAATCTCAATGCGATTGCTTTTGTGCAGAGAGCGTGGAATACAATCTAAAGCCCTCGAGATGTCGACTGGTTAGAGCAGCGATCATTTTTTCATGACTGTTGAGGCAGATGCTCTCTGATTCCTTCTCAGAAGATTGGAAACTGCACGCGACGGTTTTCTTTGTATTGTACAAACACACTTAACAGTCCACAATCTTGGTATTGTGAAGCTATGAAGAGAAATTCTTCAACCCTCAACTAAAGAAACCTGAATCTCTTCTTTCATGAAGGCATGTGTGAGAACGAGAGCTCCATTAGAGTGTCTCCATACATTATTGACATACTCACCATTTTCCCATTACTTGACCAGAGGGTCACCACAGAAGAACAACACGGAACAGACCTGACCTTTATTTTGCCCTGACATCATATCCTGTTAAATGCTGAAGGTCATGCTATCTTCTGACCTGCTTCTACAATGTTCCATCACCTCACATAATAAAACCACCGGTTTCCACCGGATGTAAAACATTTCTTCTAGTCTATAGTTGCGTCACCTGTATTGAATTTAAAGCTCTCAAAATAACAGAATGATGTCGCTGTACCACCAGGTTCAATTCATATTTTTTCTTTTGAAACAACAGTTAAAACAAAGATCAGGACTTTAACAGCTTGTTATATTGTCAGTAAAACATTTAGTCCCATGCATAAGTCTGATAAGTCTGAGATCTGATTCTTTTTTTGTTTTAGTTTAAACTGATATTATTTCTTGTAAATCTGTCTCTTGACAAACCCTTGTGTCTCTGCAGAGGAAAGGAAATAAAGAAATGTGATTCTCGCCTGATTTTTGACCGCTGCAAGTGGTTAAACGCAAACATACGTTTGAGTTTCACAGACGGTGTATCAGTGCTACGCCAAACAGCCTTTGGGCATGTGTGTTAAAAAAGCATTGGTACATGCATTCCATGCCATCATTAAAACATGCCGTTCCACATATTTTCAGAGACATACAGAGACTCCATCAGAAACCAGACCTGTGTACACAAGCACCTGTTCCCTATATAAACAGTAAACTTTACAATATTAAGACATTAGGATCTTGTTTCTACTCAAAACTAACTTTACTAAAATGACTTTCCCTGCTGTAACTCAATCTGTTTAGGTTGATTCAATCACTTTTCATATTTTGGCTTAAATAACATCATGCAATTCAGTTTAAGTTAAACGTAGGATGGAAAACGGGCATCGCGTCTCTTACCTGTGGTGGCATCTTTGTGAAGGCAGTTTCAGTCCCCATGAGTTTATCTCCTGATTTCTCACCCTTGGTCATGCTGAAGGGTTCAGAGAAGCAGCTGAGCACCTGGGTTTCTCAGAGCCGTCTACAGCTGCTCCTGCCTCCATTCACATACTGAACCGGTGAGAGAGTGGGAAGGGTTAGCGACAGACTCCGGATTCCCAGATGTCAATCACAGATTTCAGCCAATCAGAGGGCTCGCTCTATCAAAACAAGCTTCTTACCAAAACCTCTGCCTATAGATCTATGCTGTGTCATCAATAAATATCAAGAATATAGACTGTAATATAGATGTGCATATAAAATATAATTCATATATAACTTTTATAACCATATTATATAATTAAATTGTGGTAAGACTATTTTGGTCCTAAAAACAACATTTAATACACTACAATACATATGGTACAGTACTAATTTCACAAATAATAAGATATAATATAAAGTTGACAATACGATATAACAATATAAAGATAACAATGATATAAAATACCATTTTTGTACCATAGTACTAAGAATATGGTGAGATCAACCCATACACAGATACAATAGTTGGTACAGTAACACGGACCTGCCGTCATTATATGTATGTATGTAAGAAACTGATAAAATACTGTCATGCTCTGTTGAGAAAGAGTGAGAAAGAGACAAAGGAAGGGAGAGAGAGATTTTCCGACCTGAGTGATGCGATTAGTCCCGCAGGCTGCGGTGAATGAACTGCGGCTCGTCCCGCTGAGACCACCGCTCACACGTCGACCCGAGCGCCCCCTGTGGGTCACCGTGATTCTCCATTCGTGTCACTGTATTTTTATTAACCTATCAGAACCTCATTGTAGGATTAGGTTTGGGGTCAGGGTTAGGTTAATGCAGGTAAATGCATTGACGTTCAACTAGGCTAGTGTATGGACCACCCTTCGCTCTAAGTACTTCTTTTTAATTATTTACAAGAAATAATGCGTCTTTCCTTGAGAAAAGCAAAAAGCTACTCATGTGGAAGACGATATATGGGTCAAAAGGTCTAGATTCATGCTGGAGTCAAATTCTCTATTTATTTTTCAAGTCAGAAACTCTCACAGTGTTTAAAGCTGATGATCTGGACATATTAAACATAATTTGCATTAAAACCTTAGACCCTGTGTGACCTGGTTTAATAATATTTCTATATATTGAGCTGGATATAGACGTATAAGACTGCTGATCAATCTTCTCCTTTAAATCAGGAAAGTGCATCTGTACATCTTCAGCATGTTTATTGCAAGCAGAGGTTGTGAGCCTCTGTTTTAAACAAAGTGCATGAACACGTGAATTTTGAAACTTTATAACAGTGACATCAGATGATCATTACGTTAGCATGTGAGCAGCGCGACAGTTTCCACGACTAGCTTCTTTATTGATCTACGTGTAAACATTCAGAAGTAAAGTCTTGGCATGAATATACTGCATTGCATCAGAGCCAAGGCCAGCTGTGAAAAAAAATACAGCACAGCAAAATATATACGTCATTTCTTCGTTTACCAGAGTGTTAAAGCTGTTTGTATTTACACATCGTTGGCCATTATAATGTCATAGTGCTTTTAAGATGACACATATGAATAGGGGAGGAGCTTATTGATTAGAAGTGCAACTACAAGGAAAAACACATGGGCAGTGGCTGAAGGTTCGTGAAATGATGTGGAACCAATAAGAGTCTCTGGTGCGGACGGGACCAATCAGGAGTGGCCGAACGGAGCTTCTGTGTTCAGAAGCCGTTGAACGATGACGGCGTTGGATAAGTCGGCGTCCTCCAAGCTCTGATCCTTGTCGCTCAGCTCGCGGAACGGCAGCGATGTGGTCAGGATGAACGGCGCGTCCGTTATCTGGGCCTGTTCCACAAATTCCTGCACGTCACCGATCCTGGACCAATCACAGAAAAGCAAATGTGAACGCATGTTTACACGACCTAGCATTCATGTTAAGGTCAGGGGTTGAGATCCTTACGTGTTTTGACGCACATGCTAAATCCTATTTGATCACAACGTTGCGGCTTATAATTCTTCTTCTATTGTACCTTGCAAGCTTACGTTACATAAATGATTCATGAGAATTATGTAAGAGCTTTGGGTCGCAGCATCATAACATGCCTGGAGTTTCTCATTGTAGCTGTGCTCAGATTACGATATTACACATTATATACATGTTTCATATGCCAAAAACCTAAACGGAGAAATATACGTAGCTGTATGTTTGATAGTAAAAGCGCAGGAGGTTCTAGACTCTATGACACTCACCGATGTGACAGATTAAACCTCTGCACAAGACGCTGACCATCTGCTAGCCAGATTTGGAGGGAGGTCACGGGGAGGTCTTCATTCAGCTCCACTGCTGGAAGAGGAGGACCAGAACAGTCCTCATGTATCGACCGAGACCTGGCCACCACCCGCGGGGCCACACTGCAGAAGAGACATTGCAATATCATCAGTCTACAGGTTATACTGTCCTGCACAAAACCCTGGTTTGTTCATTGTTTAACTAACGTGCTGCCATTTTGGTGGTTTGTGTGGATTTTATATGGGATTAGAGGGTCAACTAACAAACAGTAACATCTGGATGACCATCATTTACAGAAACATCACGGAGAGAAAGTGTCGTAGCGACACCTGCTGGACGTTTGCGGAACTAAGATTGAATCCTATGACGTCCAATTTAAGTTTCATTGCCATACAACTAAAAAACAAGCACTACCTTCCCAGCCTGTAGCCTTTGCCTGAAAACGGGTGGAAAATCTTTTTCTTTGGGACATAAACTTCATCTTTCATGTCTTCCACGTTGACTTCTAACTCCTCATCCTCAGCTCTTCCTTCTAGTTCCAGAGGCAGCTCTCTTTGAAAACAGGATTTTTACATTAAACCATAAAAATAACATATAAAAACTATACACAACCAAGTATTCACTTTATTTGTTGCTATGATCATCTAAGCAGTGAAACTCCAGTGCAGTTATTCTTCTACATTATAAATTCTCACCCTTTTTTAATTGCCTCCAGAAACTCTTGGTTTTCCTCCAGTGAGTAACTCCGTAAATCTTCATCATTTACTGTGAAGCCATTTTTCCACAGTCTCACCACGATCTCCACCTGCAACAGAAACAACCAAATTGGGTTATTTTTACTTAAAATAATGCTAATAAACATTCGTTTCATTTACTTTTCCGTTTTCTACAGCAACAACCAACAGCTCAACCAATTGCATGAGTTTGGGGTGGGGCTATCTGCTTATCTGACCAATAGCAGACAGGGGAGTGTTTTATGTGTAATGGACAGACAGGCAACTGCTGAAGAAAGTTATGTTACCCAACAAAGCCTTTTTATCTATTTTATATTTTTACCTTTTTGCCACTACTGGCGACACTACTGATCTTCTCCACTTCATCAAGAAGATCCTCGACAGAGAAACTGGATCTAATCGGGCTCACCTCTTCATCCTCTTCATCATTCTGTGCCCCTTCACACCTAAGAACTCACAGGAAAGAACACAGTTCTATGTGGACCACCTCAGCTCTGAACGTACTCTCAGAAACAATGAGATAAAGGATCTTCTCAGGTCTGGTGGTGAACTTACCATGTGTCATCTTGGATTCTTTCCCTTGAATCAATATCTTTCATCATGGCGTTTTCTGTTGTCCATCTTGCAACAAAAACATATGCAGGCATTATAAGTGATTCCCCAACCTCATGAAACACTGCATCAGATCTTCTTAAATAATTCATGCTTCTGCTAAAGAACTTCCTCTTTGAGACTGACAGGTGCAGTAAGATCTGAAAGTCTAATAACATTGACTCTTTCCATACCATACCTGTACATTATGTACATGTATCTGGGCAGTACTTTTGCAATAAGTACAGTAATAGTACAGTAATAGTAAACATTGATATATGTTCTTGTATCATGGTATAGAAATAAGCACCAAGGTTATTTATTGTTAGTGGAAAAATAGTGTATGTACACAATATATTACAGTGACATTAAATATATAACTGTGTATGATAGTATTTGTCGACGTATGAAGTATGATGTCTTGCCAATGACACTATAAATGTGACGACATGAAGTGCATACATTCATCTTAACTAATATAACAACGACGAGCACTACTGAGGGTCACAAACAACGTCCCCAATAAAAGCTAATGTTTTCTGCGTTGAATCGAGATTCAGAAATGGACCGAACCGGACAGAAACCGATCGAAACAGCGTAATAAATGAAAGCATTGCGCCAAACATTACGTAAGAAGAGTGTGGCGACCACGCAAGCGCACTGCGACGAGCTACGACCGCTAACAAACACACGGTACCAGACGGCGGATTTATAAAACGTTAAATCGTTACCGGTGTAGAGCTTCACGGTTGTCACACGACTGTTTCCCCGGTTCTTCACGTTTCTGTCATGCCGCTCCTTGCGCTACACCGGACCACCATTTCTGTTTGACGTCACTGTCACTTGTCGTAACGTTTGCGCACACGTTGTTATGACGTCACCAAAATGCTAACTTATCTCGGAATAGCGTTATGTGCATTATTATGTGCATTATTATGTGCATTATTATGTGCATTATTTGAGCGTGATGCTATAACGCTTTATCTGAATTACTGAATTTGTGAAATATAAAAATGCTGGCGCCTGTGCGCGTACGTGTTGTTGACGTCGTTGTGACGTAAATCTTGAAACAGTGCCACAGTTTCTCATTATTTGCGCATTTTATAACGCAATACTATTTACAACGCGTTATATACTGGCGCACGCGTGTGGTTATTGGTTTGGGTGGGCGGGGGGATAAGAGGGGGTCGGTCAGGGACAGATGGCGGGCTCAGCAATACACAAGCACTAAACATACTGTAAACATTGTATATAATACACCCCGAAGCTGCTGTTACTTGTTTAATACCAAACAAAATGACCCACCCGAAACATACCACTGAAATATAAACAAAACACTCTCTGTGATATCACCAGAATAAAGAAATAAATGTGATTACAGACACCTGTTCGAAAACGACCTAGTTTCGATATAATATTTATTATTATTACCTAAAGGTAATGTAACCACTGAAAACACACACATAAGAACTATATTCATTATTCATCTGTATGAATAGTATTAATGTGGGAAAGTTGGACTAAAACACTGAAAAAGTTTGCTGTGATCCTCAATAAATAGCATAAACAGACCCAAATGACATGAAAACGCGTGGAAAAACTTTACAAATATAAAGAAAGATGTGATAGAATAACTACATGGCTTTCATTACATTACATTTTGTAATTTCGGACATTCAAGTTTAGAGTAAATGTTTATTATCCCAATAGCAACAACAACAACAACAACAGTAATAGCAATAACAACAACCATAAAAACAGAAAACAACAGCAATAACAAACATAAAGTGTGTCTTTGTTTTATTATCCCATGGAAAAGCTTGAATAAAGAAACATTTTACAACTATACAATAAACAACTATTGAAATACGGTGAAATACAATTGTGTAAATATAACCAAACGAATACAACGAGAACTGTTTTGTTTACTAAACCTAAGACATGATATTATAATAAATATGTTTACAATTTCTGCGGCGGCGGCTCCGTGCGAGCGTGCACGCGCGCGCGCGCGTCTGTGTAGCGGAAGTGGCTCGCCGGAGAGTTTCGGCTGGCTGACAGCAGAGGGAGAGAGAGAGAAAGAGAAATGGCGCCTCGGCACTCCACTAGCTGAGACACAGCCATAACGAAAGCAACTGACAAGAGCCACAGGACAGGACCCGTTCACTAGCGGGGACAGACAGCAATCATGGTGAACACCAGACAGAGCTCGGAGCACAAGCCCATCAGTCCCTTCATCTCGGGTCGGACGAGGTCGTCTCGGAGGAGCAACCCAAACTTGGACGAGCACAACAGCCGTGTAAGAAGAGAGAGACACCGGCTTCCTTTTCTCACTGGCAGCCGGTTAGCGTGCTGCTCTCCCGACCTCATGGAGACGGATAGAAAGACAGACAAATAGATAGATAGAGGGATGGATGTCCTCCTCTTTTGTTCCCAAATTGCGCCTTGAGTGACACTTGGCGATGCCTAAAATGCAATTGAACGACACGACAGCTCTTAATCGCGGCGTGTCGTTTAGTTTGGCGTGTTTTTGCACTGATATTAACAGGTCTTGACCAAAGCCGACCGGCTGGTTTAATGCACCCAGTGTCCCCAAGTTGTCTTTTGTTGTATTAATGTCCGATTCGCGAACGAATCGTTCAGTTGAATGGTTCAAACGAACCGATTCGCAAAGTGTTTGTCTGGTGCTTGCATGCAGGGACGCATTTTGTTGGGAATTAAACCTGGGAATCATATATAAGTCATTATTTGACACATTTCTTTAGACCAGAGAGGAAAAGTCACGTGACAGTCTTGTGCGTGTGTCAAAGACAGGGACGAGCTGAGCTGGATTTAATACGTGGTGCTCAAGCGCGTGGAGAAAACAGCAGTTTGCTGAACGTTTTTGCAGAAAATGACACGATAAGAAACTTGAGGGGACACTTTCGAGTGAATCAAACGAATCGGTTCGTTGAACGGAACAGTCCGGCTCGCTGGAAACGAATCGGTCCTTATTTTGTTACTGGGCTGTTTGTTGCGCTCGAGAGGCGCCGGCGCGCGCCGCTCTGTCACGCGCTCCGACGCCCGATTACAACGACAAACAAAAGCGCGTTGACACCTTGTGCCGGAAAATACACGGTTCGTCGTCCCTGTCTCTTTAACAATAAAACAAGCCGGTGTTGGGGGAAGGGAAAGCTCAGCTGAGACAGACCCCTTGTGGCTCAACGCAGCTATTGTTCTTGTTAGGAAGTGAAACTCTTGATTGTTTACGAGAAACCCTTGAAATGCGACGTGTTGTTGGGTTTTGGCACGTGTTGTGTTTTGTTGTTGTGTAAACCTGTACACTGCTTGAAAGGAGAACACGTCTATAGTTTGTTTTGTAGTGCTTTGTCGTGTTTTGGGTACATTTGTGGTAACAAAGTACCACAGCACCACTATGCGTTTTGGTTAAAGGACCATGGTAATGTTTCAAGCACTTTGGAGATCCATGAAACTATTGTGGTCACTTAATATAATAATAATTGGGTGTAATGGTGTAAATTCTAGCAGTGTATCAACATTTATTTCTGCATATGCTGTGCAGGATTGTCCAAAAAAGTGTGGATTCAAATTCCCCTCAACATTATTTATGACTAGGAGTGTGTGGTGGTGTTTGTGTCTGCATGGCATCGTTCCTCCTGAGAGGAGCAGCGAAGTGTGAGCATTGTCTACAAACAGTAAACCTGCATGATGCACCTTTAAGTCATAGTTTTTACCAGTATGTGCTGGGAATTGAACCCATGGCCTTGCTGGTTTCACACTGGTTGAGCTACAGGTTTACTGATGGTTCTGTCTCTAAGTACTTCTGGTTAATTGTCAAACTAATTTGTGTCCGGTTTGTTTCTGCAATTTTCAAGGATCTTAGAGTTGTTATATCAGTCACCTTGTACTATTTTAATATCATGTGAACTTGCATAAAAAGTTAAGACTAGGACTGTTTTGAGTATTCAGTCAGATTTTTGTTTTAAATGCTGTAACTCAAGGTAATTCATTTTTCTTAAGTATATGATGTCACTATTTACACCGTACGCCTTTGGTTTTGAACAAATATTTGGGTATTCATTTTGATTTTTTTGAAAATGTTAGTTTCTTGCACTTGTCACCTTGTGTGTGTTTGGGTGGAGCAAATGTTAAATATAGTGTGAATCATGGTTATTTAGTCAGCCTCAGCCGTGAGGTTAGGAGTTGGCCAGGGTAAAGGATAAAGAATTTGGATGATGAAATGAGTGTGATGAGGTCTGTGTGGGATGAATTTGTCTGTTTTCTTCACTACTGATTTAGACTGATTTCCAGTGTTATTTTGGACAGCTCAAGGTCTGGGCTGTGATATTGAGCCGAGGGTCTCCGGTGCAGAACATAGTTGAGAATAAGTCATGCTTTCATCATATTCATCTCAGGTATTTTGTATTCCTGTAGCTTGTGTCGGCTTTTTAATATCCTGTCCACCTCTGCCTGTTGCAGAAGGATCCCAGCAGTGATGCTAACAGTAGTAGCCCACGTTTGTCCCCACCGTCCAAAAGGACACGCCGTCAGACGCCTCCAAGTTCTACCGATACCTCCCCAAGTCCACAGAGTAAAGACCAGAGAGGCACATGGACTATGTCCAAACACTGTACCAGGTGAGGTTTACAATCACAAACAATAATTTCTTTATGGAATTTATTAAAGCAATGTTGTCTGTATACTATTTTCAAAGAACAACGTTCTTAGATTTTCATATTGCTTTCTAGGTTGTCAACTGGTGCCTTGCAAAATGGACACAGTAAGTATCAATTGAGTTATTGAAATATTCTATAAAATTTCAAGCAGTTATTTACCCAAAAAGTGACTTATTGTGTCATAACGTACTGCCTTTACATCTGACTGCTGTGTGACTTTCTTTTTGGTCACAAAAATAAAACAATCAAGGTATGATTATGATTTGTATAATCTGCCCAGTGATGCAAGAGCAAGTTGAATGGTTTTAGGTTTTAGTATTCTGATTCCTGATTGGCTGACAGGTGCATTATCTATTTATTTATTTTCATCTGTAGGTCGAATGAGTTTGAGGGGTGACGCTACATCAGATGGAGACCACAGTCGCATGAACGGCCATGTTGAGCTCAAAAGGAGTCGACGCGTCAGGAAGAGCCAGTTCGAACACCTCAATCAGAGTTTACTTTTCGACCAACTTGTCAACAGGTAAAAATAGCGGTTTAGCTAATGTTTGGTTGTTATAGCTAAATTAAGATCTTCTATATACAGAGGAATGATAAATCAAAATTTCTTTTTAGGGCCGCTAGGACTGCAGTATACTTCTATGTGCTTTAACAAATAAAGAATTAAGTACCATGAATGGTACTATTCTGAGCATGGTGAAACTACTGTCTCTTTAAACATTTAAAAAGCCATTTTTAACCAGCGGAATTGTTAACCACACAAAGCCAAGTTTCTTGTGTGAGGTAGCGTGTTACTGGTTGCTCATAACAGATGGTGGAAGGTATTGGAGAGAGGAGACCTGCTGTTATTAAGCGTGATATAATTGGCAGTTCTGCTTTGCCATGCCTAAATCATATTTCTCCATCTTAAAGCTCAGTAAACATATAATATTAACAATATTTATTTGTTAGTTAGCTGATACCTGTATTTTAAGTGTCTTGATGCACAACACCGTAGCTCAATGATTGTAGGTTTGAACCTACAAGGTTTTAAATACCAGCCCAGAGCTCTACCACTAGGCCACACCACCCACACAAAAACTGAACGGCTAAACATATCAAAGTACCTGAATCTGTGTTTCTTATCAGTACGGCAGAAGCGGTTCTTCAGGAGATGGATAACATCAGCAGCATACGACAGAACCGAGAAGTGGAGCGCCTCCGCATGTGGACCGACACCGAACTGGTGCTTCTTCTATTTTTTAACTTTGATAATTAAACTGCAGTTGTTCAGCGTTATCTTTCACCTCATTAAACAAACGAATGCCCACATAGTAGTTATTAAACCGATGCATCAGCGGTTGTCTTCAGTGAGGGCTGTGGACCTGCTGAAATTCTGAAGTGAATTTAAGTGAATTGATTCTACGAAGCTTCTCAAAATGTTGCTGGGTTTTCCGTGTTGCAGGAAAACATGGACATGTACTCCCGCGTGAAGAGACGGAAATCAATGCGCAGAAACACGTTTGGAATGCAGTCGCATCATAAAGTCATGAGCAAATCAAAGGATCCTGAAGAGGAAGAGGGAACAGAAGGTAAGTAACAGTGTATATATTCCATCCATCCGTATATATTCCATGATTCCATTCATTTATCCATCAATCCATCATGCAACAACATGCAGCCACGCATCCATTCATCCATCCATCCTTGATTTTTTTTCTTGCACAAACCTGTCTGTTTATCTTTTCCACGAAGAGTCTCACGAAGAGGGAGAGGAGGATGAAGATGTGGAGGCAGATGATGATGAAGATGATGAAGGAGATGAGGCAGAAGAAGCTGAAGAGGAGAACGACAGACCTTATAACCTCAGGCAGCGTAAAACCGTGCAGCGTTACGAAGCTCCACCAATAGGTACTTTTATCTGGCCAATATACAACATAGCACTTGCAAATGTGATTATTTTAAGTTGTACGTTTGCATTTCAATTGTTTTATCAGAGCCAGTGAACAGGAAGCAAAGCAAGGGCTCTCTGTTTGACACACACAGATCCCCTGCGAGAAGAAGCCATATTAGGTGAATAATGTTTATTTGTGTTTCAAACAGCTTAAAGTGTTGGTTGATTTACATTCATTATCTCCCTCAACGTTTATCACCAGAGTAAAGAAACATGCCATTCATAGCAGTGAATCCACATCGTCTTCAGATGAAGAGCGATTTGAGAGGAGAAAAAGCAAAAGTATGAGCCGAGCTCGTAACAGGTGACCGACTGTTTCATCTTCTGTCTGTTTATTCTGCTGTGAGTTTCTGTTGTGTGTTTAGCAACTACCTAGCAACCCCCTAGCAATGCCTTGGCAACCACTGTGAAACCTTTGGCAATGTGTGTGACTGTATTTAGTTTTCAAACTATTTGGAACTTTCAGGAAAAGTTCCAAAGCTTGATATGAATTGTGGACATGGAAGTTTGTGATGGTTGCCTGTAGGTTGTTTGACAGTTGTTGTGCGACAGGTGTCTACCCATGAATCTGCGGGCAGAAGATCTGGCAAGCGGTGTGCTTCGGGACCGAGTAAAAGTGGGTGCTAGTTTGGCAGATGTGGATCCCATGAATTTGGACACTTCTGTGAGTCTTAAGAGGGTCTATTGTTGCTCACCTACCTTCCATGTACTGCTATCAGCTTTGTTGAGCGTTATTGTATCGCTTGTTTTGAGTTACAGAGAGAAACATTGTTCTCGTTGTAACCCTGTCTATGCAGGTCAAGTTTGACAGTGTTGGAGGTCTTACTCATCACATCCAGTCTTTAAAAGAGATGGTCGTCTTTCCTCTACTGTATCCAGAGGTGTTTGAAAAGTTCAAGATTCAACCCCCAAGGTACACTAAGAAATGCTCATTAATTTGTTATTTTGATTATTTTATTGATTGTTTTGTCGTATCTTAGACATTTTAAATCATCTTGAGGCCCCATTTGATGATTGTTGATGACCAGCAGTGGCCTCCTAGTTCAAACCTCAACATGGTTCTTTGGGTTTCTGCAGGGGATGCCTGTTTTACGGGCCTCCAGGTACCGGTAAGACGCTGGTGGCGCGGGCGTTGGCTAAAGAATGCAGTCAGGGAGACAGGAAGGTGTCTTTCTTCATGCGAAAGGGCGCAGACTGCCTCAGCAAATGGGTGGGGGAGTCTGAGCGACAGCTCCGCCTACTTTTTGACCAGGTGAGCCAATCTTTTCCAATCAATTCCCAGTCTTAGCTCTACCTCCGGCCCATTACGACTGAGCTGTTTTTCAAATGTAGTATATATGTACACATCTTAAAATGATTAATACATGGCTGTGGCCTCTTGAATTGCATCAGCAAGCACCTAGCAACACCTTAGCAACCACTTAGCATTCTGGCAACAAGTTATGTAAGAGCCGAGGAGTGTTTCTTATGTTAGACCATAAAATAAATAAAAAATTTGTCTCAGAACTTTCCGTATCCTTCTGTCACTTTCATTTGTTTTTGTCATCCAAGTTTTTCAGTCAGTTTAAGTTGTGAAGTTGATTTAGAGAGAAGCACAGGTGTTGGGCGCACTGTTGTCCCAGCTGCTTTGAAGTGTGTGTGTGTGTGTGCGTGATTAGCCAGCCAGGTAATGTTTTCCTCTCTTCCTGGCAGGCATACCTCATGAGACCCTCCATCATATTTTTCGATGAGATTGATGGCCTCGCTCCTGTTCGCTCAAGCAGACAGGATCAAATTCACAGGTACTTCATTCGAATTAATGCAGAGCTTGTTATGGTAGATTTCATCATTGTCAGCACTAGTAGTGTGAGGTTGTTTAATAAGGTTTAAGATTTCTCAGACTCTTTGATAAAGAGCATTTGCAGACGTACTCTAACATGTAGAGATTTAACACAAATGAAACATCACCCGAAAAACTTTTTGAATTCAAAAGACCATGGCAAACATTTGTAAAAGTAAAATGCATCAAAAAATGGAAATTTGGTCCCTTCAAATACGGCTTTATAGCTTTTTCTCTTTATTTTTAAGCTCCATAGTGTCCACCTTACTGGCATTGATGGATGGTTTGGATAGTCGGGGGGAAATAGTGGTCATCGGTGCTACAAACAGACTCGACTCTATTGACCCTGCGCTGAGGAGGCCCGGACGCTTCGACCGGGAGTTTCTGTTCAACCTGCCCGATAAAAAGGTGCGCCAATCCTTTGTGTCGTGCGAGCAGTTCAGCCGTCACCTGCGAGCGATTGACGGAGTCCCAGAGCGTCCTCTGAACTCAAACTATTATTCTGAAATTGACAGACAGCTTGGTCTCTAGTGTCTTTTCCAGCGGCTCTGGCCACCGCAGACACGTCTTTCATTCCCGATCATCTCTCGGATTCCATTAATCAAGTTCGTTGACAACTTGACGAATGGAATGCCAATTAATTTCGGTGAGATCGTTTTAACATGCAGCTCCCTGCCAATATCTCGCTAAGTTCAAAGCTGAACGGTGTTGGAGAAACTACTTTAAATTATGATTCGCTTTATGACAAGCCAGAGTATTTGGACTAACCCCTTGAAAAACTGGTTAGCTAAATAACAAGCTACGAGTTAAAGAAACTAAGTATGTTGAGCTGTTGGCAGGGAGCACAACATGTATGTTAAATATATAATATTCTCAATTTTATTTGATTAAATGATTTTGCAATATGGCAAAATTTTATAATGCTGTTTTGTTTATCAATACAAAAAAAACATCCGGGTGTGTGTCACTAAAAACAATTGTCTGTACAAACAGAGTTAATAATGGTCAACATCGAAACTAATTGAAAAGCTACTGAAAAAGGTGCTGTTGTTTTATGTACTTACTCCCAGAACTTGTTGAGAATGCGAGTTGACTACTCCTGATCTTTGTACCTGCATGTTTTGTAAAGTCAGGCCAGTACGCGTTGAGTTTGTGCTCACAGCAGGGTGCCGGCTAATCAAAGCATTAGCAATTGTGTTTCCACAAGCATCTGTGTTCAAAGTGTTTATGATCAAAACGGTTTTGCTGCTTGTTTTAAAAACCGTTTCACCATGCTTTGTTTTATCTAATGGCTTGTTTATTGTTACCAACAGGCTCGAAAGCACATTCTACAAATCCACACCAGGGACTGGAACCCCAAACTAGCTGAACCCTTCATTAATGAGCTGGCCGAGAAATGCGTCGGTAAGATCAATGACTATGTTTATCTTGTCTTTAATGCAAGCTAATAATATTTAATGTTTATTGCGTTTTGCTCAGATTTAGTATATAGTTATATTTAAGTTATATTTAGTTATATTTAAGAATTACTTCGAAACAACTATTAGCTTTGAACTATTTAAAGTTATTCCCAATTTTAAAAACGATTCAGGGTTCTTGTCCAGATGAATATCTAACTGTATCGTAAAAGCTAACTAGCGTATCCTGCATCTCAGGCTACTGCGGGGCCGACATCAAAGCACTTTGCACAGAGGCTGCGCTAGCGGCATTACGGCGGCGCTATCCTCAAATCTACGGCAGCAGCCAGCGTTACCAGCTGGACGTGGGCTCCATCGTTTTGGGGCCGCAGGACTTTGGCCATGCCCTGCGCTCCATAGTTCCCGCAGGACAGAGGGCTCTGGCCCCGCCGGGCCAGGCTCTCTCCTGCATATTGAGGCCCCTCCTGGAGCCCACGCTAGCTCAGACGCTAGCCTGCCTGACACGAGTCTTCCCCCACGCAGAGCTCCTGCACAGGGAACACACAAACGGTAGGCGCTGAATTTCCTGTGGTTGTTTTTTATTTTGATATTTTGTATGTTTTGCTTGTGTAACGTTTGTTAAAATTGTAAAATTACTGCTTGTTGAACTACTGAAGAGCTTTACGTTTTTGTGTGACTTCAGATACTGACAATCATCTGTTGGTGGAGGACTCGTACAGCGACGATGAGGAGGGTCTTGGTGCTCCTTCCATTTATGAACCTCAGTCAGGACCCCCTAACAAAACTGCTTCCTCCAGCATCCATAAACCCTTTCTGCATTTTACCACGTGAGTCAAAGAACGAAACCTCAGAATCTCTCAGACCACAGATCTTTACCGCACTCTTTATAAAAATGATGTCAACTGCAAAACATCTGTCAGACAGTTTCGTACAGAAAAATTTTCCTTTAGCTAAAGAATCAAACAAAACGATTGTGAGGGATTATCCGTTTTAGGGATACAATGAGACCGGCGCAAACACGGATCTGTTTGATTTTAAAATCTGTAAATCAGAGAGATTTAATGTAATGCTGAGGTCAAATACTGTGGTTTGCTGCCATCTGTTGGGACCCTGGAAAACTGCCAATCAGCAGTGAGAATTCTTTTGTTACTAAGCAAAGCTGCCCGCTTCCATTTACAATGATTTGTTCTAAACGGTTTAATAAAACTGTGTTTTATGGCGTTAGCTTGTAGACGTTAATACATTTATCACACGACGGCTATGAATCTCACTTCAGCATGCTTAGTATACAGTATAGATATTATACGTCTTGCATACAATATTACTTATAATGTTTTTTGAATCTATAGGAACATATAGGTGTGTATATATAAAAACATATAGGTATGTGTATATAAATGTATACCTGTATGTACCTATACGTATATGAATATAGTATATATATAGGTGGGTGTGTGTGTATAGTCATATTTATGCATATATTGCCCACCCTTATGTTGACATTTTCGTTTGTTTCAGTTCTGCCTACCAGCAACCCACCTCTTACCGGCCCCGGCTGCTGTTGACGGGACCCCAGGGGGCGGGGCAGAGCACACACCTGGCCCCCGCTGTGCTGCACCACCTGGAAAAGTTCACTGTGCACCGTCTTGACCTTCCCACCCTGTACTCAGTCAGTGCCAAAACCCCAGAGGAGTCCTGTGCTCAGGTGAGCCACCCCCAGCCCTTCCACAGTCACTCCTGTGTGGAGCTGCAGGCCTGGTTAATGTGTTGATATGGTAAACGATGCACCCTTGAACAAACTGCATTACTGTTTTCAATGATAATACTGATGATATCAATGATGGCTTAACATCTATCTAGACGTGTGTGTGATGGGGTGTGTGTGTACAAACATTGTTGCCTGCCTGCATTTTGGGGTACTTGGGGCATTTCTGGAGGGCAGCCTTTGGCCAGTGGGTGTGTAACCCCCAGCCAATATGGTTTCTCGGGTGGGGGTCAGGGGGCGTGTGCTTCTGGCTCTGTCCCGCCCAAGAGGAGGGGCCAAGTCTGAGTAAAAATAAGCGCAACAGAGCAGCTTATTTATAGTCTGTCAATTTACATATGAATTAATGTGGAAGCTGTTTAAGTACATTAACTGTGAGGTGTTATAATGGCTTTGAAGTAGGCTCACTATTATTTTA
Source organism: Yasuhikotakia modesta (assembly GCA_036877545.1). NCBI lineage: Eukaryota > Metazoa > Chordata > Actinopteri > Cypriniformes > Botiidae > Yasuhikotakia > Yasuhikotakia modesta. The sequence goes on along the minus strand of JBAJNP010002033.1, from coordinate 17,242 downwards.
TAAGTAGTAATTAAAGTGTGTGTGTCTCTGTGTGTGTGTCTTTGTGTATGTGTGTGTGTCTCTGTGTGTGTGTGTGTGTGTGTGTGTGATTGCATTGTCTGTGTGTCTTTGTGTGTGTAGGTGTTTCGCGAGGCGCGGCGGTGTGTACCCAGCATCATCTACATGCCTCACATCAGTAACTGGTGGGATACCGTCAGCGAGACCATCAAGAGCACCTTCCTCACTCTGCTGCAGGACGTCCCCTCCTTCACACCTCTTCTCGTCCTCGCCACGGCTGAGACCGCTTACCAGCGGCTTCCTGATGAGGTGAGAAGCTGCTGTCTCTTCTGATTGGCTGTCAGAAAGCATCCGTCCAATCAGAATGCATCTCTCTGTCTTCCTGGTTTTTGACTGAAAGAGTTTTGTCAGGAATTAAGTCACAGGTTGGGTTTGAACCTCTCTCTGTCACATGAGCACTATGGCTCAATGTTTTTGTAACGCTAGGCCACTGCGTTGACAGGAAAAAATTAAATACGATTGTATCATTCCCATGAGTGCCACAGTTAGTTCAGATTCCCCCCCGTTCCTCTCGTCTTTGCCTCCCTGTTTCTTTCTCTTCAAGTTCTTTCCCTGTTTTCTTTCCCCTCCAAGTTACCCATAATTCCCTTTCTAGTTCTTTCAGAGCACACCAGGGGCATTAAAATCAATTCTCAAAGAAATGGCAGGAAGAGCGTGTGAGAGAAAGACTTTAAAATAAAAGAGTGTGGAAGACGGAGATAAGTCATGCAGTCTGAAGTCACGCGCACAAAAAAACGTCTTCCTTAATTACGCCGAAGGCGAGCTGCGATTTCACCTCGCGGTCCCGCGTCGGCGGCTCACGCTGTGCGCTCGGTGCATGCCAGGCTTCATCTCGGGGAGGCTCGGGATTGGCTGCCGATGAAACCCTTGATCGTAGCCCCTGCTGATAGGCTGAGTCCCACCAGGAGGGCACGGGAGTGTTTAGAATGAAGGCATTAATGTTATTGACAGAAGTACGTTCACTGCCTTCAGACTGTAAGGTGTGTTCATTAAGGATGGCTCCTTTGCTTTGAGGAGAGTGAGGCATGTTTAATTGATGGGTTGGTGGTTTAACGCTGTCCATGGTGCTGAATTCATTCACTCTTGTTTGTTCCCTTATTCAGTTTGGAGTTTGGACTCTTTTAGTGATTAATGACCGTTTGAAGTTTATTGAGGTGTCTACAGTTTAACAATTTTGACTTGCACTGTATCACTAAGTCATTGACATCATCATAATTGGATTACTTTTATAGTTTTAGTTAAGTTTATTGTCTTTAGTCATTGGTTGTGTTTGACCAGTTTGCCCTTGTGTGACTTTGTGTGTCCTGACTTGACATGAAATTAAACCTGATTGATTACATTAAATTTAATGCATGTTTCTACTGAGAAATGTCACATTCCAGGAGTAAAATGGGTCGAATATCTTTTCATGTCAACTTTAACCCCAAGTTTTGACAACTGCACACATTCAGACATGATCTAAAGTGGCCTTGAATTATGAATCGGGCAAGTTTTCACAATTGACAGTTTGAATTCACAAAGCTCGTTCTCACTTTGAGTTGTTCCCCAAAGCCCCCCTTAGTGCAATGGTATGGTCCGCGCTATGAATCGTACCACCCTCACCTCGGTGCGAGAGACGTCTCTTCATCCGGGCAGGGGGTCTCATTCTAAAGCTGCGATCAATACTGGCGCTTCACAGTAACAGCGAGAGCTCCTACGGTCAGACTGTTCTTTTGTCTGTTGAATAATCCATCCCAGCCTCTCACACCTATGAACGTTTTAATCTAGGGCCTCCGAGATTTGGAGCCAGAAAGATTTATGTGAGGATAAGCAGGAATGCTGAATTCACACTGAGGGGAAACAAAGTATTTGAATTTCACACTGATGCAGGCATCGTGTGAATCGCATGATAGTTTAAAGTAAGTACGCATGGAAGAACTCTTTCCAGTGTGGTCTGTGATTCAAGTAACCTTTAAGACAAGTCAGGAGTTTTTTTAGTATTGAAAGTATTAAAATTGAAATGTACTGAGGTGATACCATTGCATATATATTATTTCAATTAATTTTTAAAGTAAGTGTAAATGGCATAAACAACAGCGTTAGCTGATGTTAGCGGTTCACTTTAGTTGAGTGACACTTAAATGTTTCTTATAACTGCTGGGTTTCCATTGTCTGGGGAAACGTTTTGTACTGAAAACATTTGCTTCTCAAAAACGGTAAAACGGCAATGTTTTAATAAATCAAAACACTGAAATATTTTGTTTTTTAAGCTTTGCAGGCAAGTGTTGAGTGGGTGGATATACTGAACCCTGCTTAGGTTCAAGTTTTAAAAAGGTCTATTAGCCCAGAGCTTATCTGCATTAACGGAGCCCAAATATGCAAAGTAGATTTGTTGAAGAACATTCTGGAGTGGCCCTCGGTTTCTGGCACGTTTAGCGAGACAGCTGTCGTCTTTGCGGTTTTGCACATCAGGGGTGAGGCCTCTGATAAATAAAAAGAAACGGGAACAAAATTACAGCAAAAAATCTCTCAACTCCTCTGCTGGCTCATATTTCTTGAGGGGAGAGAGAGATGCAGAGACAGATGCCAGTTGTGTCTATAAACGGCAGCTGTGGTGGGGGCAGGTGGCAGGGATGGGGGGAGAGCTATAGGTGCCGCTGCGTTCGGGTGCAGGGGTGCTTGGCGGAGGCTAGCATGTCTAGGATGGATGCCAACAAACAACTCCAGCAGTGAGAGCTATACCTGAACGTGCACTTGTTAGTTCACTATAATGATTGTGAGACATATTAGATCTCCGAGTGTTTTTTGCACATCTTCCCGTTTCATATATAAACATAAGGATTTGTCTTGTTTGTCTTACAAAGACAATAAAATTATGTAAATTGAAATGCAATTTCTTGTTTTAATCAGAGATGGCAGTAAAGAGGTAAACGTGACAGATTGTAGCTTTATTATGCAGGGACAAATGGAGATAAACAATCATAAGTTGGGGTTACGGGAAGGTTTAAACACCGACTGTGTTACTATCTCTGTTGCTGTTCATTTCAGCTTCTGACTGGCCCAACACTGCAACACTGCCTCAGCCAATTGTATGAGTTTGAGGCGGGACTAAAGGCACAGAAACCACACACTTTAAATTTAAATATTAAATACAAAAGTCATGGTTATTTTGGCTGTGGGATTTTTTAAAAAACACATTACCCAGTTTTGGGATTCATGACATCATTAAATATCACTTAGAAGTACTTTCACACATTTATTGAAGTGAAGATGCCATTTTGGTATCTTCAAATTTAAATATCACACCAATTTGTAGCCTGAGCAGTGTGAATTCTGAACAACTGTAGACCTTAACAGGCTGTCTTTAGAGTTTCTTATTTGCTTGTTTTTCCATCTGGAGCTGTGATGAAACACTCACTCAAAGGAAAAAGACAGAAGGAGACAGGAAATGTGTTTCTTGGTTTCCTAATTCTGAGGAAGTTTTGTTCTCTGGTGAGTTTCACCAGATCTGAGTTTCAGAGTGGATCTGTTTAGTCTCTCGGTTCTTTGCCTCTAACAATCTGCAAATCTCCAAGGTTCCTAACAGCTTTGGGTCGAGGTGCGAACGCTCTCCTTCTCTTTATTTTACCTCAACAGTTCCAACCAGAATCCCAAATAATTAAATAATATGGTTGATAAAGAAAAACAGGATAGTTTAGGTTTTTCACACACAATCATGATTGGATATTGACCTTAAAATACCCTGTGGACTGTTTCGTAATTCTCATAATAGGAAATGCACATCGTGAGCTTTGTCTGTTTTGTTGTAATATTTGGGAAACATTTTCTTAAGTGTTGAGCTCAAGGGAGTTTTCAATGCGGCGCGGTCTGTGCCGGATGCGAAGGTAATGATATTTAATGATCTTTAGCGCTTTTTGTCTGAATTCGTTTGTCTTGATTGTGCCAACGTCTGGAGAGACTCGCATAAACTTCTGGAGAAGTTTGAACTGCTGATGCGGTAAAAACAAGCTCTTGTCGTCTCAGACTGCAGGCAGTTGACTGGCACAGCGCACCACACAAAACGAGAGTTAAATATAGCGTTATGAAACTGCTGGTTAACACACTCTATTCAGTGACACATCTGCCCACGCAAACCAGAGATTGGTCATTATATTCAGGTTGTCTCATTTTCTGCTGGCAATGGTAACGTCACATTTTCTGACTCACGTTCTATTAATGCATCACTATTGTAATACCCTGTGCTTTTAATTGGCCAGCTGTTGTTTCTGATGTTGACTGTGATTCGTCTACAGCAGGACATGTTCCCACATCGTTGTCTTTTGCTGGTCCAAGACTGCAAGACAAGATTTCTGTCAAACTTGGACCTTAACCTGGTAAAATAATTGATTGTTTAAGAAGTAGCTTAAAGCTAAAATTGTTAAAGTCCAGGTGAAATGCAATTTGTCCAACTTCAGACGTAATTTATAGTGACACTAAAAAATGGAGGCGTGGCTTATTTTAAACTGCAGATTGATTGGATGTAGAACAGTAGATGCTTTAATGATGATCCTGGAAGCTGCCCAACTTTGTCTAGTATTAGAGCATGTTTTGAAAAGTGTTTTTACATGACGTGTTTGATTAGGGTTGGAACCGAGCTGGTGTGTCAGGCAGTGGCCTCCAGTCTAGTGTCTGAATGGCCTTAATTAAAAAACTGTATGCTTACAAACTGACTTCTGAAGTCTAAGCCAAGCAGAACATTGCTTCACAACAGTAGAAGAAGAGTGGTGAGAGCCAGCCTGTCATTGTGCTTTTGAGGTAAAAGCAAAACAAAAAACCAAGAATGTTGTGGGAAATCAAACAAAGAAAGGTTGAAGTCTCTTTAAATAAATTTGTTTGTAGTCTGACTCACTTTCTAGAAAAGATGTGTGATGTTTTTTTGTTAAAAACCTAGAGATCTGATCCCTGCTGGTTGGCAGCTTTTGAAGTGAGGAATGATGAGATAATTTCTAGGACTATAAGCGAATATTCACTGAAGATCTTTACAGTCTGTTGACGTGTTAAATTCATGAACCAGCGGTTTAATGTTTAAGGTTTTCGAGTTTTTGAATGTGTTGTTGCTGTAATTGGATGATAGCATTTGTTTGAGGAAAGTTGTGTATCGTGTGTTTTTGGTTTCTCTCAGACTGTGTTGAAAGTATTTTTACACATTTTTTCACAGCTAAAGAGCATCTTCAGGCATTCGTACGGGGAGGTGGTGTGCTTGACCACGCCAGCAGAGGAAGATCGCAGAAGATTCTTTTCTGACCTCATTCTTGTGCAGGCAGCGAAAGCGCCACCCCGCAGGAGAAAAGCAGGTGAGTTTTGCCACGTTAATGCACACTGAACTATAGATTCATCATTTCTGAGAGTGTGTACAGTATCCCCACTTGTACAGAAAGTCGCCTAATTTATTACCTTGAGCTTTTTCAAGGCTGTTTCGCCAACTTCCTCTTCCACCAGAGAGAGGCTAGAGCAAAAACTCAATGTTTTGTGTCACATCAGATGTTTACCTGAGAACGGCAGTTTTAAAGGTTGGGCTTTTCAGAAAATGGACTTAAAAAGACTGTGGTGGTCTGGGAGTTTTAAGAATGATCTGAACCTTATTATGTTTCTAGACAAGTTAAAATGCTATTAATTAAACCAGTGTACATTTAAAAAGTAGCGCTAAGTGTTGTGTTAGCAGTGCAAAAATTGTGGGTTCGAGTGATAAAATGGCTTTAAAGTCGCTTCGGGTAAAACCATCTGCCATATGCAGGAAGGGTTTGAAAACTGGCACCAAAATTAGGGACCTTTTTTCTATATGTCTCTATGGGCTGCCATAGTCGCTAAGCTAGCAGATACATAGATATTAATGAATAAATATCAGATACAGTAGATGCTAAGAACATATCTGCTACTGTAATAACTGTAACTAATATTGAAGTTACTTTGTTTTGTTAAATGTTGTTTCTTCTGCTGGTACTAGAATTACCCCTCTGACTGCTCGAATTGGGAGTTTTGGGTAATCCTGATGTTTCGACTCTGAATAACATCTTTTGGTGGTTGATTATCATGCTCATCGGTTCTCGCACAGCTGGAACCATTAAAGCCTAAAATGGCTTTCAAGTGGAAATGGCAGCATCAAGAACCATTGATGTAAAGCGAGGGTTCTCTCCAGGGTTGCCTGCAGGTGTCCATGAAAAAACTCAAGGCCTACTCCATCCAAACGGCGTGATGGGAGAAAGGGGCTCTATTAAACGCCGGGCTATAACATTAGCCATAATTACGCCCACGGTTAGCATGACTGCTTTCTTCCGCTAAATTGCTGAGGCTGGCAGCTGAAGGATTGTCAGGCGCTCTGCCCAGATCTTCGGACGAACGCAAGGAGCTCTGCTTGTTCTCTGAAGGTTTTTTTTAACTCGTCAGCAGTATTTTCTTACAATGCCCTAGCACATTAGCGCTCCCCGCATTGTGTATTTGTTGGTTTCTGGCAGTCTGTTTTTGGTTTGTTGTGTAGATGCGGCCCTAAATTACTGCAGCTGTCAGGTTGTTTGTTGGAGCTCTTCAGAAATCAATAATACTCTACGGCCCACGCTACGATGGGAAACATTCCTCCGCCATGTCCGTGTAATTCTGTAGTCTTATCTCAGACTGAAATTATACTGAAGCTGTTTCTCACTGACACTCACAAACGAATAAAAGCGTCTCTTTTTTATAAATATACTCAAATCACATGGATTTACGATCACTAATTTGCATGTATATTTGCACGTTCTAAACTCTTTTGGGGACACTGTCTTAAAGTCATTAGATATGAATTAGAAATACTTTCCACTTTGGCCTATAGAAACTGTTTTATCTGGTTTATTTTTCGTTTAATGCATATACATTCCCTGTGTTCTCTGGTTGTGTTCTATTAAAGAAACTGAGAAATAATTATATGTGATCATTATATCGTTGCTTAAACACCATTACTGAAAGCTAATCTAATTCCCTAAGACACTTTGGTGAAGCGATTGCTAAATGTATAAATGTAAATAAATAAATGTGTTAATGTCTCTCCAAAAAATCATTAGTATCTACAATGTTAAGTGGAGTCAGTAAATTCCTAAACTGCCATCTCTAACTGTCTTCTGTGTTTCTTGTCATTCGTGTGTTTGCAGGCTGTTCTGTGGAGGCGCTGACGCTCGCCGAAGACCCGGGCCCGCGGCGGCTATCCCCAGAGGAGCAGCGGCGACTGGAGGAGCAGGAGGAGAACACGCTGCGCGAGCTCCGCCTCTTTCTCAGGGACGTCACGAGGCGGCTCGCCACCGACAAGCGCTTTCAGATCTTCAGCAAGCCTGTGGACATTGAGGAGGTGGGCCGTACCTGCGTGATTAATGCCTGAAGGGTCTCGGCTCCACTCGTTCAATATCAACATCTAATTAGGGTCCCCTTTGGTTTATTTGCAACCCCCAGACCAAACAAATCAAATGACTGTCATTATACAACAGCTTGTAGGCAGGATCATTACCTGAATCAGTAAATTTGAGAAGGCAATTAAAAAATCATCAATATAAGAGGCAAACGAGAAAAACGGTGTGTGTAGGAATACCACAAATTCGTCCTACACTCATTTTTTTGAGACCGTAATCGGGTTAACCTCACAAAGCCTGTCAAGAAGATTTCGGGGTCATATTTCACTCCAAATCAAATTTTTATAAAGCATAAAGAAAATTGTTGTAAAATAATGTTATAATGCAAAACAGTCTTGGTTTAAAGCTGTCTTCAGTTTCTTCAGATGTCATTAGTTTGGGGATGAAAAATGGCTTTCGGTGTCCAGTTATGCACCAGTAATCTGTCCAGGGTGTTTCCCCGCCTACAGCGAGAGATAAGCTGGGATTGGCTCCAGCTCATCACATGACCCCACATAGGATAAAACGGGATGGATGGATGTCGTTTTAATGAGATTGACTCTGTTATTCAGGGGTCTTCGGCCTATTTCAGACCCCCAGGTGGTGTAAGACGGATCGGAGACCCCATAGCGATTTGTTTAAAATAAGTATTGCATTTTTAGTCTCATCTGTGTTAACATATATAGTACCACATGAATGTATTATTTAAGACTTGCTTGCAAAGTTATTAAATTATGTTTTTGATCCTCACCGTCAAATAATCCTATGCTTCATTTTAATTGGACGTTTTATTGGGGGAGGAGCTATGAGACCTTTATTTGAACTTAACCTGTTTTGGTTTAATGCTAATTTTCCCTCTGTTCTTCTTTTTCACCAAAATGGGCATGAGATCAAACAACAACAACTGTCAGACTTCCTGCGGTACAGCCACGGACCCCCTAGGGGGTCTGGGATGCCTGTTGAAGACCCCTGCTGTAACGTATGCTCTGGTTTCAGGTGTCGGACTACCTGGAGGTGATCAAACAGCCTATGGATCTGTCCACCATCGTGACGAAGATCGACACTCACAAGTACACGGTCGCCAAGGACTTTCTAGTGGACGTTGACCTCATTTGCAGCAACGCGTTAGAATACAATCCAGACAAGGACCCTGGAGGTAAAGAGACAGTATAGAACGCATAAATAACGTTTAAGGGCCGTTCACACTGGCAGTGATTTGCAGCAACGGAGACAAGACGTCATTTGTTTTCATTGAGCATTTTTGACAGGCAGAGAATCTGATTCCTTTCACCAGTTGCATTACCAAAGCTGCTAAGTTAAGACTGTGAATTTAGGACCAGATAAGTTATGACCAGTGATGAGGAAAAAAAATTAGATGATTCTTGTTACTTGTAAAACTAGTTTAAGCAGTTACGTCAGTTAACCAATCACGTCAATGAACGGACTGTGGAGTCAGAGGAGGTGGGGCTAATTTACATATTCATGGTTCTGCATATATTCAAGAAACAAGCATTTAGAGTAACATTGAGGCTATTACGTGGGATAAAGAAACCGTTTTCACAGGAAAATAGTGTCATTTTGTTGTCAAAGATGAGTTTTAAGGAATAAAAGCCACAACAGGGGACTTTGAATTAGATCATAATTATGGAAGCCAGTGACATCAGACAAAACAGAAACGGCGGAGCTGAGCTCCACACTTTAGTGTGAAGGACAGGAAGTCAATGATTAACCAGACAGACTTGTCACTTCAACAGTTAAAGATATGAGAGTTTGAGGACAATAGATGCAGTGCGATATTAACCCGTTGACCTTTCCTCATTCACAAGCCACAGGAAATGATTGTCTCTGATCTCTCCACTGAGAAAAATGGAACTATAATGAGCAGTCTTTATGAAACCCTTTCATCGGCTTAATGGATTTCTTGCATTGTCTGGCCGTACGCTTGGTTAGCTGGGACACTTTGCACTGTACAAAATCATGTCATATTTTTACCGACTGTTTATGCAGTTACTGTACCAACGAGGCAGTAATGGTGCTTGTAAAAGTATGTTGAATACAAACTAAGCCGGAAGGAAATGAGAAAAGGGGTTTTTGGAAGCGGTGCCTAAAATACTCAGACAGGTTGATTATGTTTAAGTTGCTGCTCGGTCGATACGCTCGCTGCGCTACAACAAAAGAAAAAGAGCTTTCAGAGTGAACCTCCTGCTGGTTTTTCCAGTGAAAGCTTTGGGTGAGTGTGAAATATTTATTTAGCCTCTTCATGTTGTCCATTTTAAAGCCATTCAGTTCTGCCCTTATAGCACAAGGAACCCGTGAAAAGATATATAGCGTATATTGTCGTGGATCATGTCAAGACAACTTTAAACAATCATTCAGAAAAACGTTATACGAATAGTGCTTGTTGTTTATGAGTGACAGGAAGAGAGAAGGCTGTGTTTGGTTGTGTGATTTCAGATCTTGAGTCTGTCAGGCGGCTACTTCGAGGAACGCTTAAAGTTTTTTTGTTTTCTTCAGGACGTAACTCCCAGGATTAATTGGTCAGCCACTGAAGGTTGTTGGCTAAACGCAGCCGGTTCCTATGAATAAATCATCGTAGCCCAATTTGCTGGAAGGACGTGGGTCATTTGTTTAAACGCGACGTCCACAGAGGAGCCGCCGAACAAACGAGACAAAACGCAATTAGCTACTTTAATAAGGAACCCAGAAGAGGCTTCTGTTTCATTTAGAGCCGGGGAATATGGGATTTAGGAGCTGTCAGAATTCCATTTGTTGAGCATTACTCTCACAAGTGAAGCATAAACACTTCAAATCTAAGGTGTCTGTATTTAGAGCCATATTGTTTTTTGTTGTAGGTTGCAGTTATTGGAAGTTCAGTGCAGAATGGAATTGAGTATGGAAAACTTACTTTGTTCTGAAAAGAGTCTCCCAGGAAATGCTTAAAGGGCCAAAATTCCTGGAAAACTTGCACTTTGAAGTTATATTACAGCTTAAGTAGTCAGAGCAGAAATTGGCCAGGGTCTGTAAACCTTTGTGTAATACTTGGTTAGAGTCTATCGGTAGGAATGAATGTCTGACACTTGCGTGTGTTATTTGAGCAAATCAGAGGTGTCTGCTATTGAAAACGGCTGTAGTGATTGATGTCATAAGTGCTTATTGCTGGTTATTATTCTGTAGATTAATTTGATGCGTTAGGCATCGATATAAAGAAGCGTAACGACGCAAACACATTGATATTTCATTTATTTAATAATTGAAGATAAGCTGAGCATTTGTTCACCGCTACGTTGTTGAACCGACGTCTTGTTTCATTTTTATTGAGCTAACACATAAAATATTAAAACGATTATTAAAATAAAGAACAAAAGATTAAACGCATGAAGTGTTCACATTTTTTTCTTTTTCAGAACGTCAGATAGTTTTAACATTTATTTCAGGTTGAATTCTGAGCGTGGATGTTAGCGAGACGCAACAGTCGATGTTCGTTAGCGTCATTTTGCACAGTAGCAGGAAATATTTGATACGTCAGATTTTGGCACCATCACTCTTAGATCTGCAGGAGCTTTGAAAGTCAAAATGAGTGTGTTTACACTCCTCTCAGCCTGCCATTATATCCTTCACTAAAATAAAGATGCTCCACTTCACGCGCTCTAGATGGCTTCATTAGACCCATCTTCCAATTAAGAGGAGAACTTTGCCAGATTCTGACCTCCAGCTAATGAGGACCTAGCCGCTAATACAACTTGCTCGCCCATGCTCACCCTGTCTCTCTCTCTCTCATACACACACACTTCTCACTGCATGTTTAAAAGCCGCAGAAAATATATATCAGAAATATGTTTGGGATTCTTACGTAAAATGATGGCTTATCTGGATTCTGGATGAATTTTAATCGATTAGCGCACCAGATGTTGTTTTGTTGATTTGACTTGCTTGCCTTTGAGCTTTAAAATAGATTTTTTTTGGACTGCATTTCCATTGGGAATTCCTATGTAAAGTTAACTCAATAAATCCACCTCAGTCACTTGATCCATGGAAGTCCCTTTCAGTGTAGGTACCATTTTATGCCCTGCCCACTTGATGTGTCATTCCTGCAGGATGTTATTGATGGCGTCACAGTTTTAGGTGTGGACGGCTATTTAAATGTTCACAGAATCATCTAGAGGCTATCCGAGAACCATTTGCATTCCTGTTAGGATTAGCTGTGCCCTCAACCAAGAACATCAATACTCAGAAACCGTACTGTTAATTCTTTATAAGACATCGAATTTCTTTATTCACCCCAATTAGTATTTTGTAACTGTGGTTTCTTTGTCTTCCGTTGTGTTTCCTGACAGATAAAATCATCCGGCACCGGGCCTGCAGTCTGAAGGACACAGCTCACGCCATGATAGCCTCCGAACTGGATCCTGAGTTCGACCGCATGTGTGAGGAGATCAAGGAGTCACGGAGGAAAAGAGGTGATGGACGCTTCGGATCACATTGTGACCCTGATTTTGTTGCGTTTTGTTAAGCATGAGTTCTTGTGAAGCATTATTGAAACATTATACTTGTGTATGAAGTGCTAGCATAACAGTATTATTATCTAAAGTTATGCTACAAAATTGTTTTGATATCTTATCATGAACCATTGCAAATCATTCCTTTTGTGTAACTGTTACAGGCCTAGCATGTTCAGACGCATTCTTTAAAGCAGCCTGCATGGCGTCTAACTTCTGATGGATTTTCAATGCGCTATTTTTAGCGCATTATAATGGGGGATATAGTAATTAAATCTGGGAAACTATGTAGCACAGATAGTATGGAGATTGGGATTCAACCCTAGATTTTAGCCAACACTTTGATTAACACCCACCAGCGCTAACGTTTGTCTTTAGAGGTTTAATCTTAATAGGCACATAATGTTCTGCTCATTCTCCACTTTTAAGGAAAAAAGACAACATTTTCTGATTGGCGGTGTGCGTTCTCCCTGTTTCTGATGTAAGGAGGTTCTTGGATCGCCCTCGGTTACTTTTCATTTAGTGCCGGTTCATTGTTGAAAGAGCGCGAGGGGTAAAAAATGACCTTCTACTGTGAAGTGCTACTGAATATTTTATACGGTGCCGTGGAGAAGTTATAGGTGGTCCCACACAGAAAGCTCAGCAGATTTCTACAGAATCGCAAATTTCATTATTCATAATACACCACAAATCTCCACCCCTCGTGTGTTTATTTGTTGTATGTTTGGCTAATCTTCGATCAACCTGACATCTGAATTTTGGATGTCTCAGTTACTTCAGATTACTGTGTACTTTGCATTAAACGGTGTGATGTCTCTTGTTGCCTGTATTAAATTTTCATGTGACGTAAAAAAGATTTGGAATGTAGTTGTTGCAGTTAGAAAATGACTCTTACCAAAAAATTTTCAGTAACAAAAATCATGCCTGAATTCTTAGAAGTAATCACTTGTCAACTCCATGGTTTGAGGTGTAATTAATTCTGGAAGAATTATATCCAAGATTATACAATGAACAATATGCCTCATTTAAACGAGTATGAATGAAGGAAACTGCAACGTTCAATATGGCCGCTCTATCAAAGAATGTTGCGCCTTTTAGTAGATAAAACCAGTCATCAATCGCTAAGTGTTCTGAGATGTTTGACAGCATTTGCACATGAGCAGCTTTTCATAGCGCATTTTGAACTGATGAAATGATTTATGCTATTTTGTGACTTCAGCCAGCGATTTGTAGAGCTATCGGTCTTCCCCCATCCCAGTGGATGAAACTTGGTCTTGTATGACTGTTGTAGCTGCCAGGAGGTTCTGCAAAGACTCGCTAGGACATGCTAAAGTTTTATGCAAACATTTAATACTTATAGATAGACTTATACAAGCTTCTTATACTTCCTATATAGTATGAGCAACAGTAATGCTAATGCTAGCGCTTTGGCACGCATTGATTCCATCCGGTTTTCTGTGGTAACTTTTGTTTCTTGTTTCAGCCTCTCAAGCCGAAGCTCAGCCGCCTGTCGCTCCGAGCACAGTGGTGGTTGCGAGCAGAAAGCCCGTTGGGGAGGAGGCGGGACCGATCAGTTCTCAGGGTGATGGAGTGGACAAGCACTGCAGCAGTAAGTACATGCACAGCACAACACAGAGATTGTCAGGGTCTCTGCTCTCTGTAGCAGCTCGTACGGTGGACAATTTCCAGGTGATCGCACAAGCTGTACTCGGACTCAGAGTTGGCGCGCTGTAATGAGGGCCTTTGTCCTGCGCACTCAGGCGCTGGTGCTAACAGCTACGGGTGATGGTGTGATTGGGAGATGGGTCTGCAGGTTCTCGTCTGTTAAACTATCTTTCACCTCACGGAAGTGAAGGGTCACTGTTCATCTGATGGAAGACTGGAGGCGCTGAAACTCCCTGTTTCACTGGCCGAGTTTCTTACAGGACTGTTCATACTGAGAATCTTTGTCTTTCATCACAGTTTAATATATATACACAGTATCTATCTATCCATCTGTCCATCCATCCATCTTCCTTCAGTATATACTGTATTTGTATGTATTTACTTTTCTCATATTTGTCTGTGTATCTTTATATTCTAAATAATGTATATTTCTATATATACTCATTTTTAATTAAGTCTTAGGGTGTGAATTTCACAGTCTGATTTCAGTGTACTTTGCGTGTTGCAGTTTAAAAAGACATCATTGTACCAGAACTGTCAGCGGCGTGATCTGTCAGATCCCAGTGCCGCTGATTCCTGCGCATAAAGAATAAGGTCGGGATTGACGCAGGTGTTGTGACCGCAGCACCGCTGCATCTCCCTGAGCAGAGCTTCTCTGACCATCAGAGCCGCGGCCTCTGATTGCACTATCGTCCTGCCGCCCCGTAACACTCGCACCAGCCAGAGCGAACCTCTCCTGTGGCCTCCCAGCAGATGGAGAGGGATGCTGGGAAGGCTCACGGGTCAGGAAGTGGCTTCAACACCTACTCTGGGGCGAGACGTGCAGACAAACCCGCGCAGCAGCTGGTGGAGGGTTTTACCGCATTCATCACACATCTGCCTCGGAAAAGCTTTAGCTTGGTCCCCAATGAGGTTGTTGTGAGGGTGTGGCTTGTTTCGGCCTATCATGGTGCATTGTTGGCACATTAAGCCATAATGTTGTGAATTGCAGATAGACGGTGTAACGCCCCTGGTGAGTTAGAGAGTTCGTTCCTGCAGCCTTGCCAACGAGGACTCGTTAGATTGAGGATAAATTGTCAGATGGCTGTCGTGGGATGTCTGCAGATGCATTCTGGGAGATGAATTAGCCAGCGTCTCAAGCGCAGCGGATCTGAGAAACGTTTTGTATTAATGCAGGTGTCGTCTCGCCACGCGGGTCAAGTTGCGGTTTGTTTATTTTAAGCTTATATGTGTTTGGCTGTTGATCTTTCCTTGGTAAAACCAGCAGGGAGATGGGAATGTGATATTATATTGATGTCTGGGTCAAAGTACAATAATATTGGGATTTTGTCCTGCTGGGTCCAGTTATTCACAACTGTGTAAATCATATCTGCATTGGACTTCAGTGCTTTGTGTGGTTATATTCTGAGTTTTGGAATGGTTAATGTTGTGTTAATGCTACTGTATGTTTAGACTTTATAAAACCTGCTTCAAATGCCAGTTGAAAATATGCTGCGCTGCCTCATCCTGCCACAAGGTGGCGCGTGTCTCTGTTGATACGAGCCTAACGGTGCCTGTCATACAGTCGTACCGTGTTGCAGCTCAAGGGAACGGAAGCAGAAAGAATGATTACATCCTTGAGAGATGAGAAGGTGGCTGTTAGATGCAATAAACACCTCGGGATGAGATGGGTGGCTTTTGCCAGCCTGTGTGTTATTTCTTACTGTGAGACACAGTGAGTTAGCAAAGTCTCCGACTCTTATTCCCGCAGAAGCATCTTTCTCTCTCACAGCTTATTTGATCATTCTCATATTAGCACGTATTTCTTCAGTGGTTAGTTTAATCTTTGAGTAAAATGCTAGTGAATAATTGGTTGTTATTGTTAATCTCATTGTGTGTATTTGTTTATCATTATTTGTGCCAAGTTAAGAATTTCTTTACTATTTAATTATTATGCATAGTATATAATTTATATATATATATATATATGTATATATACTATAATTTCTTGTGACATATGGCGTGTTCTGTTAAGATTCACCCTGCAGTGACAAGACATCACTGCCAAAGATCTGCGTGCGAGAGTGCGAGATGTCCTATATTTATATTTGTAGACACAAAGCTGGTACACAAATGACTGTATATACAACGAACGGATCATTAGATTTAGTTACCTGTGCAGTCTCACGTCAGTGATGAAGAACAGGCCTGGAACAGAGAGACACGTAATGGCAGTTTTCCTCTGTTGTCTGAGTGATGACTCAGCCGGTCAGTGCTAACTCACAGAGATGGCAAACCTCAGCCGGTCCGGTTTCAAGGTCTGGAATTGGGGAGCAGAAGAGATATTTAGTCCCTGAGGCCGACTGGAGCTGCTCGCTTTCTGTTTATCTCCTCTGTTATCTGACGCTGAAGGTTGCGAACCGTTGCCAGTGCTCTAAATCAGAGCTTTTCAACCGCTTTCGCTTCAGGAACCAGATTTTTCAGTGGACGCCAAGTGTGGACCAATCACAGCACTGCAGCTGTTTGTTAAACGAATGTAAACAAACGTGTTGCTGCAATGTATTGATATTGCTGTCAAATGCATAGGACCCAGCAAAAATTGCCTATTTTGGTTCCCTAATATCGTTCGAATTCCAGTGTGTTCGTTCATGCTCAAACTATAATTTCCTGTATAAAACACACTGTTGGTCAGCACAAACCACGGTTATCCTCACTGCAGTCAGATCCGATTTTAATGTAGTCCGAAATGTATTTTCTTACATCATTTATTGTTTCTGAGAACGGTACCGCGTTGGCTTATGTCTGATTTGACTAGCTTATGCTGGAGATGAATTTCCAGCAAAATATTGCAGAGATTATTGGGTGCACAGCCTCCGTCATCCACAAATAAACATATGGGAAAGTTTTCCCTGCTTGTTAAATGTTCATAAACCAATTTATCTTGCTGCCATGACTGAGTAGTGTTATATAGCTGCGTTTTGTTATTTTGCGTTTATTATTGTTTCGCCTGTATTTTCTGTGATCCTGTCAGAATTCGGTAGTTGAATTCTGCTCTAAATCATGTTTTATGTGCTGATATGTTTGGATTAAGCTCACATGTGTGAAAAACATGTTTTATATAGAAAAGCAGGGCTCAAAATTCCACTACAAACTCTGGAGTTGACTGCAGCCACCGGTGCGTTTCTGAGGCCAAAAACACAAAATCTGGTTTTTGGCTTGATGGCTTTGTTTCATCGTGTGAATTTTGTCCTTGCTTGGAATTTTGTTGAAAGGAAGGTATGGTTTTGTTTGACCATACATGTTTATATGTTTGTAGTTTAGTGTCTATTCAAAGGTTTGTTTTGAAAAGGCTGCAATAGCTAAGCAATATTTATTAAAGTTTCGAACCTTTCACACTGACAAGTTTAGAGCAGGTTTACAAGTAATGTTTGTAGTTTGCGGTCTTTAACTTAAGATGTCTGACTTGATGTGGGATTTTTTTTGTGCTGTTTTAAGGCAAGATATTTTTTTCCGCTCTGGTTACAAATTGCCCTATTGGAAATAACACATTTTGTGTAATCTGTTAGATGTGGTTGTGTTAGTTGGTTAAATATGTGAATACAGATGTGGTTGTGTTAGTTGGTTAAGTATGTGAATATAGATGTGTTAGTTGGTTAAATATGTGAATATAGATGT